>CBMN010749454.1:0-16871 GCA_000582825.1 Hordeum pubiflorum | reverse complement strand
GCCCTGTTTTCTACTAGTGCCTCTTAGCTCATAGCATCGGGCGTCGCTACTCGCAACTGTCCTCGTCGCTGATCGCGGCCTGACACGGCCACCACTACCGTTGGTAGCATTGTGTATTCCATTGCAGCAAGCTGCTTTTTTTTAGTTGCGGCCCCGACAGACACCGTCACTCGAGTCGTGGCATCGCCATAGCATCTCGCGCGGCTGCCTATGCACAATTGTACCATGTTGTGTCTTTGGTCGCAGCAGCCTCCATGCACGGTCCTAGCACCACCGAGCCACCGTCGTAGCATCTCGCATGTGTCGTGCACCATGTAGCACGTTGTGTCTCTGGTCGTAGCAGTCGCCATGCACAGTCATAGAACCTCAAGATGCACGGTCCCGCCACTCGCGTGCGTCCAAGCTCCTACCTTTTGCACACGACATCCCCGGGATTGCGGCTTATGCAAGAGTGGTTGCAACTTTGTCTTCGTGGGTTGCAGCTCTATCGCCAGCCGATTCCAGCAAGTGTTCACCACAATTACATCGACGACGTCATCCGGTTCCATCACTTGGTCACCGCATCTCCAGTAACGGGTGTCATCATCTCCAGCCCGGACGGTTGCCGGTTACAACACTCGTGGTCATCGTCTCGAGCATCGATAGTTGCTGGTAGCAAGTTTCTTTTTCGTTGGTTGCAACACCTCGTGGCACCTTCATCTTTGCCCTCGTGGCATAGGTCACCTGCTCCCCCGCATTGCCGCCCTTTACCGTTCATAGCACCGACGAAGGTAGCTCGTACCAGTCGCTCATGGTTGTGCACGTTGTCGTCGAGGATAACCAATGGACCGGGCTGCAATAGCATCGAGAGCGGCGACGATATAACCTTGACACATAGCAGTCTAAGAACGGCAAGAGGCATGGCATTTCGTGTCTTAGTGGAAACAAAATAGAGAAGGGATGGGAATTGTGTCGCTGCTCGAGGATGGGGAAGCTATGCGAGAGAAACCTGGAGATGAAGGAATGAGGGATGGAGTGAACCCAAACATCAAAGATGTTCATTTTGACCACACGGTGATTTTTGATGTTGGACATTTTTTTCGATTTGGCGCTATCTTAATTATCTTTTCTGTCGTGTCAAAAACTGGTGTCAACAACAGTCGAGAAGCCATCGCCCCATAGGACTAGCGCACCAGAAAATCAACCGCCGATGATGAAGAGAATCATAGGTTGGAAGGGTTCAACGCGAAGACACATGAACATAGAAGAACGAAGACCGGATCCGAGCAGATCCACCAGAGATAACCACAGACCGAATCATGCGAGATACGTTGGAGACACACCTCCACACGCCATTCGATGATGCTAGATGCACCACCAGGACGGGGGCTAGGCGGATAGAACCTTATTCCTTCTTCAGGGAGCCACCAATTTCTCGTCTTCCCGAGCAGGACACAAAACCTAATGAAACTCAAATAAACATCTGAAAAATGAGCCCTCCTGCTTGTAAGGGTCGGGATCCACCGCGGCACTGCGCCTCCATGTCCCTGAGGCCACCGGAGACAAGACAGATTGGCGGTGCCACCGACCGGAGGCAGGAACCCCTAGTCGCGTGGTCCCTTGGGAGGAGAGACAAAAGGCGATTGGGCATGAGACATGTGTTTGTTTGGCTGAGTCCCATATATTTAGTTATTTTTAGGGGAGGCAACATATCACTGACCTAGGAACCGCTTTTCCCTCTCCTCGTGGTAGACACACACACAGAGAGAGAGAGAGAGAGAGAGCCGTAGGTCCTCATCCACCCTTTGAATGCCAACGGTTACCCTCCCCTTTGTGTGTTGTTCCAACGGTGAGAGGGTGGGGGAACCCCGGTCCTCCATTGCCAGCTTGTAGATAGGTGTTGGGGTTAGTGTGTCGGCGGCGCCGCCATGATAGTGGGGATGTCGTCAAGTGAAATGTGTGTTGCAGCTTCGCCCTCATCCCGACGTGGTTGTCTTTCACGATGCCGACGAGTTGGTGGCTTGCTGGCCTCACCGATCAATCGATCTTTGGAGGATATGCGCGTGTGGTGCGTCGTCAACCTGGGAGAGGTGGCAGCGGCGCGGTCGTTCGTTTACTCCGAGCTCAACCCTCTTCCTGGTGTCGTCCTTTTGTGGCGGTGTTGTGGTGTAGATTCGTGTCGTACCTCCGGTGCTGTGAGGCTAGGGTTCCTGTTCTTGGTCGATGTGGCAGCGACGGCGACCAAGGCGAAGGATCTTGTGTCGGGCTCCTTCCCCGCTTCATTGGCCTTTGCTCCGGCGCTGGCGACAAGCTCTGCGGCGCTATGAACATGAATGATTCTAGGACTACTCCCCTCTAGTCCGCCGGCGAGGGAGGCGATGAAGAAGACGATGGTTCGATCTGCTTCCTCAGCGACGCGTTGGTCCATGCGGACCGTAGCTTCGAAGACTTCCTGCCTCCGGCAAGTCCGTCTCCAGATCCAAGGTTAGGCCGACTCCGAGGGAACAACGACGACCACGACAGGGCAGCACGCCTTCAATTGATGGTGGTGTTACAGTTGGTCGGGCTTCGCGCAGACCTATTATATATTTTTATTCCGTGGTGTGACTTGTATCACTGCTGATCTTTAATATAGTTCCAGGGTGCTTTCCAAAAAAAGTTATTTTTAGGGGAAGAACATGTAGTACATGCAGTTGGATCAGCAGAAGCTTTGGGCGAGCACGAGCCAGCGGTATTTTGGTCGTTCCTAGAACCGTGCTCACGGTCGCAGTGAGTAGGGGCAGTGCATTTTGTGAACGGAAACGAAGGCACGCACGTTTGGAATAGATAAACAGTAATGATAAAATCCGAACCTTCGGATTTTAGCATTTAAGTTGCCACGAGGTGGCAAGTTTAGTTGACAGGAGGTAGCAACTTTAGTGACAAACAGGACAATTTTCTGAACTGGAACAAAGTTGTCATGTCTTAACAACTAAAGTTGCCACCTCACGTCAACTGAAATTGCCATAAAAAANGTTCGGGACGAAATGCTAAAATCCAAATGTTCGGGACTTATTGGATCCCGATAAAAGCGTCACCTTTTGACGGTGGCATGGGTTTTGGCACGAGCATGTGGAAAGAGCAAAATATAAAAGAGTCCTTCGTAGGCCTGGGCAGAGCAAAAGTTATTCTTGACTCGAGCCGCCGCTCTGACTTTTACGGAGTCGAGAGCCATGACCCAGATATCCCCATTGTACTACTACTCCGTACAAGGAAAAAGGAAACACCAGCCCATACGCTGCGACAGGACTCGACATGCGCAGGACGGGGAACGTGAGCGCGTACGAGGCCTGCCGGGCACCGTGGAATCTAGGATTGGCTTGACGCGACGCCGACATGGTCGCTCGGGTCGGTGGCGGCTAAATTTCTGGTTTTGATTTTCTTTTATGAAAGTTGATCGAAATCTGATTCTCGTTTGTAAAATTTCGAGATCTGATTTTTTTATATCTTCGGGTCCACGGCGGTAGGGTATAACAATCCACCCTACCGATAAGGTCCCTGACGGTAGGATTGCACGACCTACCGTAAAAATTTCTAAGTTCCAGACAATGTGCGTACGTGCCCTATCGCCGGACAATAGGGTTGCACATGCTATCGCTAGCACCTGTGATGATAGGGATGCGCTGCGCTGGCACGATCAAGTTATCTACCGTCAGGGTTTTTAACAGTAGACAACTATATACCGTCATGAACCACAACGATATGAAAATGGTCAAATCGTGAAATTTTTACCAACGAGGGTCAGACCTCGATCAACTTTTTTAAATTATCAAAACACGAAATTTTGCCGTCAATGGCCGCGAACCCGTACGTACGTAAGAAGATAATGCGGTGGGGCGTTTGGCTTTGCCTTCTTCAGCTCCGGTGTCTGCTAGCTGGCTCTAGCGTCAGCCTCCAGCCTGCCTAGGGGATGCGAAAACGCTAGGACCGACTGACCGAGTGGTTGGCCAGAAGCATAAACTAGACGGAAATTACCACATTTTAGCAACGCAATTGGTCCTCTCGACGGTCAGAAACTTTTCAGCTCGTCTTTCCCGGAGGCAATTTATCATGATAAAAAAGGCACGTACGTACTACCCCGACACGCATCAAAGAAAAAACTCATCCAAAGATGTTCAGGTTCAGCCTTTTTGCCTTGTGTTTTCAACACTCCAGCACGCGCACTGTCACCCTCTTTGTCTTTGTCCAAAAACACGCTGTCACCCCAAGAAAAGAAAAAAGAAAAAACGCACTGTCCCTCTAAGCAGTTTCCTTTGAGAAGAGAAAAAAAACCCCACCAGACTGGGAACGAATTTTGGGCATTTGGCTGGTGCAATTCCTCATGTCAATGATGACGGCCCAACCGTAGCACGGCCCAAGAAGAGCAACAGGACGGCGCCCCCGAAATATTTTGGCGGGACGAGGCTCCCTCCCTCCTCCATTTCAGCCCCCTCCGAAATCCCCAAACCCGGAACAGCGAGGAAGGGGAACCAAAAAAATAAATAAAAAAATTCCTTGCCGGAATCCTAGCGCACGCGGCGGGGGGATGGGGCGCGGCGGCGGGCGGGCGAGGGAGGAGGAGGAGGAGCTGAAGGGCGCGAAGCGCGGGTATCGGGAGGCGGTGTCGGAGGGGAACCGGGAGGAGGAGGCGCGGTGGGCCAACGTCATCGGCGACATCCACAAGCGCCGCGGCGAGTACGTCGAGGCGCTCCGCTGGCTGCGGATCGACTACGAGCTCTCCCTCAAGCACCTCCCGCAGCGCCACCTGCTCGAGTCCTGCCAGTCGCTCGGGGAGGTCCACCTCCGCCTCGGCCACTTCCCCCAGGCCCTCACCTACCAGGTCTGCCCACCCCGCCACCGTTCCCGGATCAAAATCGCCTGCTGTCCGAGCTGCCTAGCGGCATCGGATTTGGGTTGAGCCGTCTGATTCGAATTAGGATTTTGAGCTGTAGTATGTTACGTATTATTTTGCCGACAAGCATCAGTGTTTATAGTGTGTTCTGAACTTCTGATCATTGTAGTATATCAGCAACACCAGAATTTTGATTTGACCGTTTGTTTGAACTTCTTAGTGACAAGCATTATGTTAGGCTGTTGAAAGTATTGGATAGAAGTTACATCAAACTTTGATCTGACCACACATTTCAAATGTTCAGTGCTGGCCCGCTGGGGATTTGACTGGCATTATTTGGCTGGAGTTTTGCTTGTTTCAATACGCCTGGTGGTGTTTTTATAGATCGACTGATCTGTCAGTAGAGCTTGTGGGTTTACCCAGTGTTGAGCTGTGTAAATTTGCTAATAAAGTTTACTGGTGTTAATAATAATAAATAAATTAGCAACTCACATTCACTGCCTACTGACTATAGTTGTGGTTGTGGATGCTGCATGTAACACCATTCTCCAGTTGAAGTATTTGTGGATGCCTGCTGCTGATGAGTTTAGTCTCGTATTTTTAGTTTTCTTTGCCGAGGCCATATTGTTACTTTAATTGCATAATTCCATTTTGACCTTTCAGTAACCAACCGTACCACAACTGGTTAAGCCTTTTGGGAAAATGAGGGTGAAAAGCTAACTGCTATTATACCCTTAATCTGAGTGTACCAGGCCTGTTACAGCACAAGTCAAAATATGACATTTCGGGTTATTTGCTCACTGCACTTGTGTAATAATGTCTGATCACTTGTTTCATTTCTGTTGTTGGTTATTTAGGCAATGCCCACAGTTATCTTTTTAACTCAAAATACCTGGTTTGGTTTCTACTACATCAAGTCATCAACTCATGTCCTTCCTCGATATTTGCATACTTCACAGAAGAAGCACCTACAACTTGCCAAGGACACCAATAACCTTGTTGAGCAGCAGCGAGCTTGTACCCAGCTTGGGAGAACCTACCATGAAATGCTTCTAAATTCTGAAAACGACCACAGTGCCATACGGAATGCCAAGAAGTATTTCAAATCTGCCATGAAACTGGTAAAGGGTCTAAGAGAGAATGACCCGTCTGGAAAAACACCCTACCTGAAGGAGCTCATTGACTCATACAATAATTTGGGCATGCTTGAACTAGATCTTGATAACTTTGAAGAAGCTGAGCAACTACTTACCCAGGGTTTGAAAATATGTGATGAAGAAGAGGTAAATCAATATGATGATGCTCGCACGAGGCTCCATCATAATCTAGGAAATGTTTATACCGAGTTACGCAACTGGAACAAAGCCAAGGGCCATATTGAGATGGACATAGATATATGTAGAAAAATAAACCATCTTCAAGGTGAGGCAAAGGGATTTATAAATCTGGGGGAGTTGTATTATCGGGTTCAAAAGTATGAAGATGCAAAACTTTGCTACAGCAAAGCTCTTCACATAACAAAGGGTTTAGAAGATGAAGATGCACTAGTTGATCAAATTCATCAGAATATTGAAACTGTTACGAAAGCAGCTGAAGTTCTTGAAGAGTTGAAGAAAGATGAGCAGAAACTGAAAAAGCTTGTTAGAGATACTTCCAATGCTCGTGGAACATCAATGGAGAGAAAACTCCTCCTTGAGCAGCATGCATGGCTGGATAATCTTATTGAAAAGTCAAGAATGATATCTGCATGGCCAAAAGTAAGTTTATTAGTGAAATGAGCAGTATCTAAGTATCTGAACTTTAGCCACCTAATGTTAGCTGTAACTTGTACCTGTTTTCTGTTTGTGATTTATTTCTCTTTGCTGCTAAATTCTATTTAGAAAAATGTTCCAGTATTGTTCTCACATTTATGTATAACTGGACATAATTTTAACGGTTTGGTTGACTTGGCCAATACCGTGGATGACGGTAGAGTACCTCGTTTGATGCTATCTTTAAGTTACAATAAATATCCAGATTTCATTAGAAGCCTCTTGTCAGAATTATTCTGCCCATGCTCCTAAGTTCTAACTATTCAGGTTATGCTGAATTTGTTTGCTCTATTTTGTACAGGCACTTGTGTTGAACTGCGTGTAGATTTTACATGGTTTTGCTTTGTGCTAAGGACTAACCGGAATTGATAAATTATTGTTTATAACATTAATTATTAGGCGGCAGTGTGATGAAAATAAGCACAGGGCTTAATTCTGATATAAATTATTTGCTTTCCAGCACAAGGATTTTTCAAAAGGGAAAAAGAGAGTAACAAATGAACTTCGTGACAAGGAAAAACAGAGTGATGCTCTTCTGTCCATAGGAGAATCATACCAAAAGCTTAGAAACTTCAACAAAGCTCGTAAATGGTACATGAAAAGCTGGAACATGTATCGATCGATTGGAAACTTAGAGGTGAGTTTATGTTCCCTTGGTTATATTTTTGTTTATGCTGGCATGCCCCCTAGCTAATAATAAAACTACCTTTCTGTTTGCAAACTTGTACTTGTTGCTAACAGTTCCAAATCCTGCTCACCTTTGGATACATGAAATTTCAGGGGCAAGCATTAGCAAAAGTGGACATTGGGAATGTTCTTGATTCTTGTGGTGACTGGGCTGGTGCGTTGCAAGCTTTTGAAGAAGGCTACAGGCAATATCTCTGTGCCTTGTCTAAAATAATTATTCAAATACACTCACAGTCTTGCGAAGTAGAAATATAGCAGATTAAATTAGCGGTTACAAAGAGCACATAGGTTATGACATGGGTGGCTTATCCACGAACATGTTGTTTTGATCCACTGAAACACCATATTGCTGGATATAGGAACAATGACACCACTTTGAAGGCTTGTTAAAAGATATGGAGTGCCAGTATTCTGTGGCAGCCATATATCCTAATCGAGGCTGTGCATGAGTCTTGTACAATGTCCAACACATGTCAGACTACTCAACCCTTTTACATACATCGAAGATGCTGAGCATCCAAACACATACATAAGGTATTGTAATCATGTGTAGTTTGTTTTGAGAAAATGACAAGGGCACCACACAACAATTTTGAAATGTTATTATTAACACAGCTGGCCAGAACTGTGGACCATTATAGACTAATATAGTATGTCCTGTAGCATGTGCTGTATAAATGCCCAAGGAAGTTGTAAACGTGTGCCTTTTATCTGTATAGCTAGGGTAATGTGGTAATTATCATTTTCAATGCCATATTGTTGTTTTAGTTTTGTGCCATGTTATTCTCTTGTGTATGTGTACATGTGATCTATTATCTGTCTGGTAAATGTTCCGGTAAGTCTGGAAATGCATGTGATCATCGTGGCATTTCGTCTCCACCTATAGATTCTGATACTTGCATTTCAATGATATTCAGAATTGCCGTGGAAGGGAACCTGCCACACGTGCAACTTTCCGCCCTTGAGAATATGCATTACAGTCACATGGTCAGATTTGATAGTGTAGAAGATGCCAAGTAAGTTACTTACAGATGTTGGATAGAAGAAAGCTAATTTACCCAGACCTGTCATAAAATAGTTATATTTTTTCTTCAGGAAGGTACATAAACAAATAGATAAATTGAAGCAAATATTGAATCAGCACGGAGCAAGGGATACTGTAAGTGACTATTGCTCAGAAACTGAGTCTGAAGGTGGTGATGCTTCTGATAAAATGCTTGATCAAGAGGACAATGATGGGCATGCTGCAAATTCATGTTCCGAGGAACCTGACGATCAGGTTATTCTTGCTTCACTGTTTCATAGAAGTAGGAGCTCATCCAATATGAAGGCATCCAAGATGCGTAGCATCCAGAAGAAGGTTGATAGATCATGTGATATGGATGAGGGCACTAGAGAAGTTTTAAATAAATCACGCAGTAACCAGTCTGGTAAAAAACGTGTCCGTGTGTTTATATCAGACGACGAAGCTGATGAGAGCCCTGAAATTGATCAATCAAAAAAGATGCAAACTAATCGAACAGATAGTCTGTCTACATCAGGTGCATGACTTATATGCATTGTACACCTTTAGTTTCTGGAATGCCTGGTAACTGTCTCCTAATTATTTTGCGTACATTTTTCTATGACCAACAGAACACATATCAAATGGAGCAAACAACAGGAATCAGGTTATACAAAGCTTATAATCTCTTGAGATTTATAATTTTACATTCTTGATATGTTGAGAGATACTATTTTTCTTAACATATTTTCGTTACCATGTATCCAATCAGATACTGGTAAAAACTTAAAGAGATGGTGATTGTCTTTTTTTCTTTTGGGCGATAACCAGTACTCATCTGCAGGTAGACCCTACCGAACCCAGGGATGTGTACAGTATCTGCACACCCTGCCCTGCTGAGGAAAGTATATGTTCATTCAAATCAAGTAGCCCCTTTGTTCATGGTAATGATGGACTGGAAATAGGTGCTTCTAGTGGAGGAAAGGCGTCTGCATCCAAGCCAGCAGCGAGTGGTTCCAGAAATTGTATTCCTGCATCTCATAGTCAACCACAAGGTCAAAATGCTGTCGGCCTTCTATCCGATGCTGATCATGTAAGTATTGTTACAAATTCAGTCTTCACAGGATCGCTCAAAAGCATATTGCGATTGTGCTTTCCATTGCTCTATCCTTTTTGGTACTTGGAGATTCCATAATGCCTTAGTCAGCTTGTAACTTTACTACTTTAGATGTATTGAGTGGTGAAATATATTTGAAGCGATCCATATGTCAAATGGAACATCTATTTTCTGTCATCCAGCGTTTACTTTTGAATGTCCATATGTTCATACTTCTCCTTTTCTGGTTGTTGCAACCAGACACTCAGTGGCGGAGCTATGTGCAAGTAAAACAAGGCCATGGCCAGCCCAGCCCAGGAAGAAACCAATGAAGTGTGAGCAAAATTTGGCCATGTGAGAACATTTTGGGCTTTCCTTTAGCCTGGCCCGCCCAGCATATCTGTAGCTCCGCCACTGTACATACTCAATGCGAGTTAAACTTGTCTAAAGCTACTATTTGCAGAACACTTAGAAATACCAATCATAGGGCAGGCAGTTGACGTGTGAACCTACCCTTGAATGATACTACTCTTGATGTGTATCAGTGGTGTGTACAGTGCCTACATGTCAAAACACATCTTTGTTGAAGCGAGCTGTGTCCCATATTCACATTGGAGCCTATCTCGGATTTGTTTTCAGATCATCTGAAACATTCAACTTGCATCGATTTGAAATCTAGAAAGGATCTAGATGTAGTTCTTAGCGTTGTTACTTGCGGTACAACAACTGCTCCAGTTATGGATATTCCTTGTGGTCTGTGATTTAAATTATTAATTATGATGAGATCCTTAATTTGCAGCAATATTTGGCGTTCAGAATTGGTGAGCATCTGTTGTACTTGGATGTAAATGCTTGCATATGCGAGGCTGCTTTTAGCATCGAGTCTCTTAAAGTCGAAGTGGCATGTGTATACTACCTTCAGATTCCTGATGAGAAGAGCTCCAAAGGTTTGCCCTTGTTTTCTAAACTTTGACAAGTCATATAGTATGCCCATTAAGGTTTTTTTTTGCAATATTTTCTGTCATAGGAATTGTATTCAATCTTCTATGCCAGTGGGTTTGCCTTTAATATTCTTATTATCAAAATATCGGAGGTAGAGGGAGGGATGTGAAATTGAGAAGCCATCTCACTTTTACAATTACTCTTATCTAGTTATCTTGTGGTCTTGTAAGAAGTGTAGAATGTCCTTGTGTGGCGATGCATTCTTTGGTTCTTCCTTCAGCTGTTATATGCATACGTTGTGATATTTGGCCCATTTCTCCAGCAATACATATCTGATTGTTCAGTTCTTGAACTATATCAACTGTTCAGCTTATCTGGAAATACAGTTATTGTTCCCTAGTAACATGTTTTCCAGTACCTGAGGATGTATACCATGTCTTGGCTATTTATCCAAGATTCATGTATGTGCCTATTGCCTAATATGTTATAGACTTATAGGAGACAGTTTGCGGTGAGTTAGTTCCTGTGGTTCTTATGGTGTCATTTTTGCTAGGGAACAACCTCTTGTTTCTTTCTTTTCTGTTGGAACTTATGTTTATCTTACTTTGTAGGCTTGTTGCCTATTATTGGAGAGCTCAAGTGTTGTGGGAATGTACTGGATGGCGCAGAATCAATTGACCATATTGGTCAACTTGCTTCTGAACAGAAGTGCATCGAGGCTTTTATTGATGGTATGGGTGCAGCGTACTCAACTTCGTTCATAGAACTGCTATTGTTGCATGAGTTGCATGAGTCCTATACTCCTATTTCTCTAGGACATATCAGAATCATTTTGCTTTTGGCATTTTTGTTGTTGCCACTGAATATGCATTAAATATGTAAGGGACACTGATTTGATGATTGAAGTAAACTGAGCACAATAAATTATGGTTGTTTGGTTCTATATTTTTCGTGCTAATAGCCTATAACATGGGGATGTGAAATTACTGAAAGAATTTTTCTGTATGCTAAATAATCTGAATTGTCATATACAACATTACTGTTTATTTAAAGTCCAGAAGTCCCTCGCAATTTGCAAAGTTTCAAAATGTATCTGTAGTTGTGCTGCACTAGCTCGTAGCTTTTATATGTGTACAGTTATGCTGATTTATGCTACTGGTTAAATTTTAATCTAGCAAAAAACAACACCTACCTAACTCCAAGTTTCTGATTGCAATCTCAGCAGCATTCAATATGGGTTTGTTTCTAATGACATGTGAGTCCGTCATTGACACATGTAACGGGCGAACGAGTTAAACTTTTTTGTAAGGGGGAGAGGGTTTGGCTCACTGTATGAAGTTTTGAGCTCTTCTGCTTGAAAGCAAGTGTTTGATTAAATTCATCTACTTGCTTTACTTTATATTTATGTTTTTTAATGCTGAAGCAAGACTTCTTGGTCTCATTGTGCTATCACCTGTGCTCTCTATACGGACAAATTTCACTCAACATATGTAGCTGCTTGGTTTCATGTATATATTTTTTGTACTGCATGCTGATCCATTCTATTAAAAGTGTAATGTCTATATTTCTAATGAAGATTGGGTGCCAAAGCGGTTGATGAAATTGTATGTTGATTTCTGCACAAAGTCGTCAGAAGCACCAAATAAGAAGCTATTGAAAAAATTGTATAATCTTGAAGTAAGTTTGTTGGATTTATAGTACTTGTTTTTATTCATAATTTCGTAAATCAGGTCTGACTAACTTGTCAAAGCTAAATGTTTTACTGGCCTTTTGTTTCCCAACAACAGGTCTCTGAAGATGAAATCATTCTGTCTGATTGTGGACTGCAAGATTTGTCAATTTCACCTCTTCTTGAAGCCCTAAGATCACATAAAACAATAGCCATGTTGGATCTTTCTCATAACATGCTAGGTATCATTTTTCAGTATCTCTGCTTATTTCTAGCATGTGTTACATTTAAGCATCATGAGTTTGGCAGAAAGACAGTTATAGACTTAATAGGTAAATGGAAAGCACCTTTAGCTCTGTGACACAGTGTGCTGCATTAGTCACCTGTACACCTTATCCTTAAAAGATCATCTTAGACTGATTAAGCATTCATGTGTATGAATTGCAGGAAACGAAACAATTGAAAGTCTTCAACAAATATTTGCTTCGTCAAGCCAAACATATGGGGGTTTGACACTGGATTTACATTGCAATCGATTTGGTCCAACTGCTTTATTTCAGGTGTTTTTTCCTATTACAGAAACCTGCATATCAAAGTGGAATGACAGTTAGTTCTGAAGTCATATTTTATCCATAATTTACTGATGGACAGATCTGCGAGTGTGCTGTTATGACTGAACGACTGGAAGTACTTAATCTGGCTGGGAATCGCCTCACAGATGGTTGCAGCTCTTATCTTTTCACAATCCTACAAAAGTGCAAAGGTATGTGTGAGTCTCAATACCCAGTAATAAGTGTGTGTATGTTTTGGGAGCTGCGGAAACAATAGGCCTTTTGTGTTTATCACCTTTGTTTGCACCTTTGGAAGTTTTTGCCATCTTGTTTTTTCTCAGTGTACACCTACTTTCTTCTTATAGAATGCATGTTTTGTTTCCATTCGTGACAGCACTGTATAGCTTGGATGTTGAGCAGTGTTCTATCACATCAAGAACAGTTCAGAAAATGGCAGATGCACTACATGAAGGCTCGGTCCTTTCACATCTCTCGATAGGTACTTTGTTGCCTCTGTGTTGTACGTGTATAACTAGTCATCTTCATGTGTAAACGGTCAAAATTGCATACCTTTGACAGGAAAAAACAATCCAATTTCTGGCAACACAATGCTTAACCTTCTCTCCAAACTGGCTTCTTTGAAAAGGTCAGCAGACATTGCTCCATTACTGTTGACAGCTATGAAGTGTGGTGAAATAATAAACCAGCTATGGATTTGATCACTGCAGGTTTTCACAACTAAGCCTAACTGGTATAAAACTGAACAAGTTAATGGTTGATAAACTGTGTCTACTTGCACAATCCTTGAGTCTATCTGGATTTCTGCTAGGTGGAACTTCCATTGGACCTGTGAGTCAGTTTTCCATATATGGTAGTATTTACAGCTTGTAGCGAACATCATGCCTTATGGATGAATTTCTTTCTGCAGGGAGGAACGATTAGGCTCACCGAGGCATTATCTAGCGCGTCCCAAGAATTGATGAGGTTGGATTTATCCAACTGCGGGCTCACAACTCCTGAATTCTCACAGATCTGTACAAATCTTTCTAGAATTAATATTCTCGACTTGAACCTGGGAGGAAATTCCATTAACATGGAGGTTCGCTTCCTATCCTCAGATAATTTGCTCTACACGATTTTGGTCCCCATGATTGTTTGTTTAACATTGTGAGGTTGCACAATGCAGGGATGTGATGCTGTTGGGGCAATACTTGCAAATCCCCAGTGCAGCCTTAGATCTCTCACTCTCGACAGATGCAATCTTGGGCTTGGTGGCATTACTCAAATTATTCAGGCACTAGTAGGTGAGGAACAGAACAATTATACCCCCTCTGTCTCAAAATAAGTGTCTCAACTTTGTACTAACGTTAGTACAAAGTTATACTAAGGTTGAGACACTTATTTTGGGACGGATGGAGTATATTATACTCAAAGCAATGCCTTCGGCGCCAAACTCACAATCTTCTGGTCCTTGCAGGGAATGATCAACTGGAGGAGCTGAGCGTGGCCGAGAATGCAAACCTGGCACTAGAGAGAACACTGCAGTTCGACGAGGACATGCAGGACGTATCGACAGGCACCGAGCACAAACACGGCCACAACGCCGAAGCAGGCGACAATGTAGCTCCAGGAAACGTCGATCTGGAGAAGATGGTGGTGGCGGACAGTGAGGACGAAGCGGCAAACGAGGACCGACGTACAGTTTCTGGTCCTGCCAGGAGCTGCGCGAGCTCCTGCCAGCGAAACTCCTATTCCGGCTGCCAGTTTGTCCAGGAGCTCGCGGAGGCCCTAGTCTCGGCGAAGCAGCTGAGGGTGCTCGACCTCAGCCGGAACGGGCTGTCAGAGGAGGCCGTCCAGTCCCTGTACTCTGCCTGGGCGTCAGGCCCGAGAGGCCACGGGGTGGCCCGGAAGCATGTGGGCAAGGAGGTGGTGCATTTCTCGGTGGATGGGGCGGCGTGCTGCGGGGTTAAGCCCTGCTGCAGAAGGGACTTGCAGATGTGAACATGGATTGGCCTTTCAGTCAGTCAGATCAGCCGTTCCCAGGATCATAAATTTATATGGGTTATTATTACTAACGGTAACCAGGGCCTGTCAGTTTAACGTGGTGATTATGCCCAAAACCGAGATAGGTCGGCAGGGTTAAATTATGCCGGTTTGCTGGAATATTACGGATGTAGATAAAACTTGTATGAGAAACAAACATTAGCAAGAGAATATTATGAATATTAACTATTATAAAAGCAAAATGTTTTGTTTTAAAGAAGCCACCGAGGCGGTGGCTGATTGCGTTGACTTGTTTGGTTGTGTGAAAGCCATTTCTCAATTAAATATTTGAGAATTTTGGTACGTTGTTGGTGTCTTAACTAATCCGGAGTGAAAATATGTGGAGCGCTTGGAGGAATGACACTTGGAAAAGGAAGTTGTTCTATGTCGAAGTCCTGATCAATTCCCTCGCCACAAATATGATTCTTTAGTCCCACTTTTTTTTTCCATCTTTCAAAAGTGGTGTTGTAAAGTACGAGGTATTTTAGAATCGGGGGGCAGTTGTTTTGCCCCCCCTGTCCCTCGGGGTAAATGTAATGTGCCCTCCTCCCGAGTCCTGCTCAGCCAATTTACAGAGGCAAAGCCCAAATTTCGTCAAAAGAAAATGCAAAGCCCAACTTTACAAAAGACAAAAGGGCCAGCCGGCCTGTTACGCACGTATAGGTCAGATCGTGGGTAGCTACCTCTATACGATCGATGCCTCACGCCATGTCGTCCGCCGCGGCGCCGCCTGCTACTACAATGGACATGTATGGCAGTTCTCGATTCACCGAGCTGCAGCCTCCGATGTAAGTCTGAATTGAAGGGGGTGATCCACAGCTTGCGCGGAGCTGCGGTCGGGAGGCCGATCAGTTGGCCGCATAACTAACGTGAAAGGCAACGAGGCAAGAAAATATGGTTAGATTGCTCCCGTCTTACTTTGTCAATGGCTTATGTTTCAAAGTTGGATTAATGTATGCGTTTAGAACAACAGGATTTGATCTGTAGAAATTACTAAATTAAATTAAGGAATATTCGTGACCCGTATCCCTTCCTGTAGTAGGAAGATTTAGTTCATATACTCCACATTTGAATTGATTTTTGCAATTCTTTTTGGCAACCGTTGATTGAAAATGAAGTGTTCATATTTATTTGCTGGATCAGGATATACTTCATCAATCTAGACTACTACGGTACTACCCACCCCCCAAAAAATTAGACTACTGCCTCTGCATGATTTTTTCAATCTTATAAAACGGAAGAAAATTCTCGCCCCCCTTATGTTAGAATCCTGGCTCCGTCACTGGAGACAGTGAAAAGAAAAAGTACACGCTGATCAAATGAAGCGTGGTATGTAGGTTGAAAGACCAATGTGGCCTAGTCCTTCACGACCTGCAAGTCAACGATGATGTCTTAGTAAATGGTTGTCCAAACTTGAGGATGACATTTCGCAAACCCTACTGCGCAGCATGCATCTGGGCCAAAAAGTTACGTCTCAGGCTTACTGAAAACTTAGTGACTCACATTTTTGGGTTGGTCTAATGACGACAAAGAAACATCTGGGTTGGAGATTCGTTTATGGGAGGACAAGTGGCTAGACAATGCTAGCCTCCGAGAACAATAACGATCTTTGTACCGCATTGTTCGCGATAAGAATGATACTCTTGCCTAGGTGCCAAGTTCATTCCCGGCGGATATTTCTTTCACGCGAGACTTGATCGACCCTCATTTTTGGGTTAATTGGATTCATGTCAATGTTGAGGATATCGCTTATCGTTAGCGTCTCGGTCAGTTGGGGATTAGAGATTAATCGAAAATCGTCCGATTAATCAGTTTTATCGGTCGACTATTAATCGGTCATTTTTGTCAATTCCTAGGTTCCTAACACTAAAATATGCTATATTCAACACCAAAACAATATTAGACTGAAGTGTTACCTTGATTTCTAACCTTTAAATCCTCGTATAATGACAAACAAAATAGGACAACCGTATATACTGCATAATAAGGTCAGAAAAATACAAATAAACATAGTTTTTAAGAACAAAGTGCTATGAATAGGCCCGATTTATCGGTAGATTCCTAATAAATCGCTTGTCAGAGCGATAAATCGGCTCAAACGATAAACGGTGAAGATAAGTGTGAGGATCGATATGGTTGACTAGAGGGGTGTGACGCCCCCGATTTCGACCGTACGCTAAACATACACGCAATGCGTCCGACCAAGATTAGGGACTCACT
>CBMN010749433.1:0-17291 GCA_000582825.1 Hordeum pubiflorum | reverse complement strand
TTGCCGCTCCTTATTCCTTCATTCATCGTGATAGCACCGAAAACTTGAAAACTTCAGCACACAAAACTCAACAAAAACTTTATGAGATCCGTTAGTATTGTACACATATCAAATACTTTAGTAAACATAAGTCATTTATTTTGTTTGTTATTTTTAGTATCTACATTTGCTCAAACATAAGTACCTTACCAGTATTAATTGCTTTTCTCAAACATTTTTTTCAGATGCTTCGTTATTGTAGGATTTAGGATGCCTCGAGTTGGAGACCCGGATGCATCTTCTATCTTGAGAGTGACATATGAATTGGGATACCTTGCTATCATCATCGCAGGATGTTGGGTTGATGGGAACTTATATAGACATGACCTTGGCTATATATCAACCTTCAAGAAATGGAGCAGTAAAGTTAAAGCTGTAGTGGGGCCTTTCATGGTAGTTAACTCTGTGTTGTTGATTCTTGACAAAACCAACTCACCATATGCACGGCCTTTTGCCTTTCTATAGAACCACACTTTTTTGGAGATGACACTTCACAAAAGTGAAAATTGGTCATTTACCCATCATATAGAGTTCATGTATCTATATTGTTTGCCTCTCCTTGTATAAGTTTTTCCCTTTTTACACTGTCTTTTCTTTCATGTATTTTCTTCTATCTGGATGGAGAAAATTGGAAAAGACAAGGTAATGAAAAGGAGCACATGACGTCTAATGAGAGATAAATAATAGTGGTGTGTTAGGACAGATAACAAATGCATTTTGGTTCCCTGTTGTTTTCCCTAAATAAAGAATATGGCTTTTGAGTGGCAGATGATCGGTTTTCTCTTCACAGGGCCAAGGCACTCTTCATAGGCCATTTGATATGGGAGAGCGATTTTGGTCTTTTCTAGGACTGGTGCGATTGTACCCGGTTATACCGAACGACGTCTTTTGCCATGGACTCGTTAGTATTTTGGCCATCATTTCTTCATATGAAGTCTGATTTTGACGTTTTTGTGCTCGTTGGATTGTATGAACGACGTTGATGCACCTGTGGTATTGAATCTTCATTTCAAACATTTCAAGAAAAAAACTAATGCTCCAAAGTATGGTGCCTTGAAGCATTGATCCCAACCTTGGTCTTTTCATCGTGCTTTGATTCATGGACATGCCAATTCGCCTACAAATACAACAAAACAAAGTAATAAACTAACCAAAACAAATGAAAAATAAAAAACGAACTTGGTAAAACGGGTAAAGATTATAGACTATGCATTGTGGACATGAAAAAGTGTTAGATGGATATGATATGATATAAGGGGTTTTGGCACTAAGATATATTTTAGAGTTTGCAAAAAATTCACTCATCATAAATGCTCAACTAAATATACATGATCCTTTCTGTTTTGATTGGAAATATACATGATCCTTTCAACAAAGACCACTTTGGTGATTAACATGCTTTCTATAATATAAATATCCATTCAATATATTATAATTCAGTTCTGCTCATAAGAATAAACCATGACATTATGAACAAGTAAAATTATCTTCATTAAGAAAACATAATCATGCACAAAGCAACAAATATTACGGTGAATAAACAGTGAATCAAGCTCTGATATCAATTGTTGGCAAGTTCATGAAAGCAACTAGATCGGTTATCACAAAATTGATTCGACCAAGAAAAAACCCTTCACATGTGGAGCATTGCCAATCCCTACCTTGAGCCGTGTTGACATCCGCCTTAGCGAGTTTTCTCGCATCTCTTCCTTCTTTACCTTTAGATTTCTCTTGGTGATTAGAGACAAGGGAAACTCTCATGTGTGTTCTTAATTATGTTACTTTTCCGTTTCATCAGCTATAGCATGCTTCACCAATTTATACATGCATAAGCATGTACGAACTTGTATGACACTCCAAATTCTTAAACAATATGCTCGAGGTAATTAAAATGCACTAAGTGGATGTCATTTATGCATGAAAGGTCCAATGTACTTATTTATGCCAATCAAAATCCATTCACTAGCACAAGGACGGTAACATACGTCTAACAAATGGTGTACGTTAATTAACACACAAACGTGTGTAGAAGGGATATGAGAGGGAGTTAAAACCCACTAATTCTTAATCCATTGATGTAGCAACCAACACTAATTCATGTGTTTTCCTTGAAACAGAAATTACAAGCAAATTTTATCCACTTCATTCTTTCGACCAAGCACATAATTTTTTGTCATTTTTCTCCACTTCTCCTCTGAACCAAAGAGGCATTGGTTTGTTGTGTTGCATGTGGTAATTCGGCTCGCCCAACTACCCAAAAGATCCTGCACCCATATAATAATTTTGATTCTTTTTTCTTCATGTCTATCTCACTTGTTAGTTGTGAAGCCTGAATCGGGATATTCAGATTGAACAAGAAGTGAAGAGTGTAATCACATAATGCCCACACCACACATGTTTCCTAACCTAGCCATCAACACCCCATCTAGAGAGGGAAGAGAGAGCTACCCGGTCACCAAGGTACCCTCACCCCTGCCGTATACTCCGACTGTGGCGGGAGGGGGTAGAACCCCGAGACCTTGTTTCGTGTGTGTCTAGTTGTTTAGGGTTGTCCAATTAGGATTTTTTTTATTGTCCATGGCTTCTTCTCTGGCGGTTGCAATAGCGACAACAAATAAGACCCCTCTAGATCTTCCTCCGACATGGTGGCTCACTATGCCATTGATGTTGGATGTATAAGGTAGTGTACGCATTGTCTAGATTGTTTTTATATTTGGTTGGCCACGTTTTGTGTCTTACTTATGACGTAAGGTAGTGGCGGTGTCACAACTTGTCCCTATTGACGGGGTGACGGTATTCTCCATCATGTCCAACCCTTCTCCTCATATTCTTGGCCAGAGTGACTCCCATCTTCGGATGATGCTACCGACAGCTTCGCAACCGCAGATTGAAAGTCTTGCCGAACCTCACGGTAATGTGTAGTTCCAGTCGCGGCATCGAGCATGGCCCACAGTAACCGACATGTACGGGAGAAAGATGGTGTTGGCTTCTCCAAGGATCTGATTATAGTTTCTCCTTCCGTCTCAAAATAAGTGTCTCAATCTTAATACTGAGGGAGTATTTTCTTTTGGAGTTGTCTTGTAACTTGTAAGGATTTGATTTTTATTTTATTTTTGTTGAAGATTGGATTCTTCTAATCCATGGACATTAGCCTTCGCAAGAAAAGTATCTACCGGAACGTAGCAGTAGACCAGGTATAAGACGCGAGCGTGCTCGGTTTAGACACCTGGTCGGTCGAGCACTTCCTTCCCCACACAAACGCGCGACGCGACCAAGCACACGAAAGCCGACCGAGCGTGCGGACCCAACCCGAGCCTACCTTCGTCTCGCCGCCGCCTCGATCCGCCGCCGCCTCCTCCCCCAACCCCCTCCACCTCTCACGGGCGCCGGTCCCATCGTCGCCGCCGTTCCCTTCGATTTTGAGGTATGAGCTCCTGCTTTCATCCGGCGATTAGTTAATTCATCTCCGATGGCAGCGATTATTCAGATCCGCCCTTGCTTGCGCTAGCGGGGATTAGTTGCTCGCTTCTGAAATCCATCCGAGCTAGGTCCGGCAGCAGTTTGGCTTAGGAGCTTCACTCACACACTCTCAGTCGGAAGCACGTACTACGTATAATGTTGGCTGCCCTGTCTGGAGTTGCAACTTCTAGCCCTGCAATCTTTGCTGAGAGATTGCGAGTTACTTTCCTAGCCTCACGGCTATTCATCACTGAAATTTTTAGTTGTGTTTTCCCTTACTTTCTTATGCTCATGGCCTCTGCATCTGTATCAAATACAGTATATTAGAGCTGGTCAACAATAGTGAGGCCACTCTCTGCCTCACCATCCTTTTGGTGGTTCTGAAATTATATAGTATGATTGTGTTTTCTTTCTATTTGTGATTTTATTGGTTTGAAAATTATCATGTTCATTAGACTTTTATAAAGATGGGGATTCATTTTCCCTATGATTTTATTTATGTTTATTAGTTGTTTCTCTATACCGACTCATGTATTCAGCCACCTTCTTTTTTTACAAACATTAGAACCTTATTAGCATTTTGTCCATTAAAATATTTCTTTCGCTGTTATATTACTTTTTATTTAAGATTTGTATGGATAGTTTTGCCCTACCTTGTGATTTGATTATTCTTCGAACTAGTTATACAAACAGCATCGGTCACACAACAAAAAGTCATGCACATCAACGAGTTCGTCACATTGTTAGAAACCCGCTGTTCATTTGTGTTCTCAGATAAGCGACAGGAACCAAAGTTCAAGCACCCAGCTATTATTACATGCCAACTGAAACAAACTTGACAACCGAAACCCACTGGATATTTGAGCCACTGTGATCTGATTTACGTTTTCTTAACTCATTTGATTGTTTGTTTTCCTAGTATCTGCATTTCCCCAAACATAAGTACCTTTCCGATATTAATTGCATCTTCTCAATTATTTCAGGGGCTTTATAAGGATTTAGGATGCCTCGGGTTGGAGACCCAGATGCATCTTCTATCTTGAGAGTCACATATGAGTTGGGATACCTTGCTTCCATCATCGCCGGATGTTGGGTTGACGGGAACCTTTTTATATATGGCATTCGTTATGCGTCAACCTTCACAGACTTGAGTGGGAAAGTCCTAGCCATAGGGCGGCCTTTGATGATAGCCAACTCTGTGATGTTGCTTCTTGACAGAATCAACTCACCATATGCACGGACTTTTAGCTTTGACTAGAAACATTTTATTTTTTTGACATGGCACTTCACAAAAATAGAAAACTGGTCATTTGCCCCTTGTATGCGGTATGTGTATCTATATTTTATTTTTTTGAGGATGTATGTATATCTATACTATTTGCCCCGCCTTGTATAATTTTCCTTTTCTACTCATGTGCCTTTTCTTTTCCTGTTTTTTCTTCTATCTGGGTGGAGACGATGGGAAAAAAGGTAATGAAAAGGGCAAATAATCTCTAAAAAGAGATAAATAATAGTTGTCCGGGACAGATAATAAATGTATTTACTTTCCCTGCACCAGACATGGCAAGCTTCAGCGGGCCCGACATGTCAGAAATCGTCTCAGATTGGTCATAAGTGTTTATTGAGAAAATTAGTAAGAAAACCGGTAGATTTTTGTAGCACCCAAGGAACGTGGTAGCAAACCTGAAACTGAACTCGAATGTGGTAGTTTTTTGCAATTCACTTCAAATTTTCATGGGGAAAAGTACACATGTTACACGTGCTAAAAAGTAGTACAAGCCATGAAAGGATTTGACACGAACATAAAAGCCATGAAACTGAATTTGCGCAAAGAAATCTGATTTTGTGGGCATTTTTAGTTTCATTGTTGGTTCAATTTGGAGAGTATTGTTTTCTTCTCTTATCCTGGACAATTATTCATCGGTGTTCTTTCTCGCAACACGCAAAGACTTGTCGGAAGAATCTAGCAAGAGAACCATTACAGTGTACCAGCAGATCAACCAGCCGTTATTGCACAATCATACAGGCAACTATAAGGTCTAGCACTTGGCTGGGTACGACACATCTCTGGAGCAAGGGTTAGATCATGACCCTACAACAGAAGGGGAAGGAATACAGTACACCTAATAATAATCCAGCCATCAGGCGATGCATCCTCTGCTCCGGAGGCTCTCCACGGCGTCCCTGATGATCTTCTCCAACGGAGTGAACTGCAGGCCCAGCGCCATCAGCTTCTTCGGCACCGCCTCCGCTCTCACCAGCCCCGGCTGCGTGTCCTCAGGGAACCTGACGATGAAACCGACCAAAGGCGAAGGGGTTAGCACCGCAACAATTTCATGCTGTTGTTTGCTATGAAATTATTGTGCTCCAAGCATATCTCATGTATGTGTTCCGTGTGTGTTGCTTACTTGGGGACCTTGTAGTCGGGGTAGAGCTCGGCGACTTTCGACGCGAAATCGCTCCAGTGACATATGGGCTCCACGCAGAGGTGCCTCCCGGATGCAGACGGGTTCTTGAACAGCGTGATATGGGCTAATGCGACGTCTTCCACGTGGACTGGCCCGATGAAGAAATCCTTATACTCCTCTGTGCAGCCTGCGTGTGCAGAGAGGTGTGTGTGCTGAGGATGTGTTTCATTATCATAGTAACCAATCACACACTGAACCGGACAAAAAAAAGTCTTCTGGATAGCAAATGCAGGTAATTTACATTGCCAGGGTGACAAAATGCCAATAATGCACGATAATTTTTCAACATATGATTTGCATGCCGTCTGAACTGAAGAAGGCATTGTTTATGCAAAGTATGTAGGAGAAAACGGTCATAGATTGATGAAAGATGCAGTTTTATTGTCCAATACTTACCGTTGCAGAATATTCAGTACGGCGTAATTATCTTCAATTTGGCAAGTTCTCCTGGAGTACTACTGATTTTTAATGTTATTATGTGTTTAAACTTCAAAGGTTTCATCACAAGTAAAATGTGTTCAGTTTGTACAAGTGCTTGAATTGGTGCGCTACATATGATATTGCTAACCTATGAGCAAGCATTCTAAAGGGACCAAGAAATGATTAAAGAGTGCTATATAAATTTCTTTATCTGGCAAATTATGAAACAGCTCTTAAACTATGATGAGAGCATTGTCGAGATAGCATGATCAAATGCTTGCAATACGCGTACCTTCAAGCAAGCGAAGGAGCATGGCCATGCTAGCATTGATCCTTGGCGGAATCATCGGGCCGAAAACAGTCCCTGGATTGACCACAACCACATCCAGTCCATTCTCCTCTGCAAACTTCCATGCTGCCTTCTCAGCCAGTGTCTTTGAAGCAGGGTACCAAACCTATCCAAGAAAAGATAGAACCTGAGATATCTATGGAATCCAGCAGAAAAATGGTTGCATCTGAACAATTCAGCAACAGTTTTAGATGATGCCCTTTATGTGCAACTTTCAGTCCATTGATTCAAACAGAATCAAATCAGATTTGGGGAAAAGTTAGATCATTCTGTCATCTGCACAATAAGCAAAGCAGCTGCTGCATCTGGAGAGCCATATGTGATTTCATACTTTTCTAGAAAAAAGAATGTGATTTCATATTTTTTGTCTCATCAAACAAACTATGCACTTCTGCAGTAACCAACTGCGCTGCACTGCAGGTTGCAGATAGCATTTCCATGTCTTGCTAGTAACTGCAGGTTGCTGTTGGCATGGTTAGTAACTGCAATTTTGTAAGGTGGCCGTATCATCTCTCACCCCGTTCTTGTCGCAGTAGTCGATGTCGGTCCAGCAGCGCTCGTCGAGGACCTCGCCGGCGGGCCACCCGGGGCTGGGCATGACGGCGGAGACGGACGAGGTCACCACCACCCGGCGCACTCCCCCGGCGTCCTTGGCGGCGCGCAGCACGTTGAGCGTCCCCTCCACGGCCGGCACCACCAGCTCCTTCTGCGGCCACAAAGCGAGACACCCCGCGCTGAGAGGACTGAACGGCAGGACGGTCACGGGGAGCACACGGGGCGGCACGGCGGTACCTGGGGGTCGAGGACGCGGTCGACGGTGCAGGGCGAGGCGAGGTGGAAGACGCCGGAGCAGCCGCGCGCGGCGGCGAGCATGGCGGCGCCGTCGAGGAGGTCGCACGGGAAGAAGCGGACGCGGGCCTCGTCGCCGCCGGCGAGCGCCAGGAGGTGCTCCGTCTCGGCCTTGTCATCTGCGGCACGAGCCAGCGACAAGAAATCAAACGGTGGCCTCCGCCGCATCGCATCGCAGGTCCCTGGTCAACGTAATGGCGGTGCACGGTGGGACGGGGAGTGTGCAGTGGCACTGACCGGGGTTGAGGACGGCGGCGTGGACGGAGTAGCCGCGGGCGAGGAGGAGGCGCACGGTCACGGAGCCGATGAAGCCGCTGGCGCCGGTGACCAGCACCGTCTCCCCCCTGGCCTCCCCGACTCCTGTCGCCATCTCCTCTGTCCCGGTGGTCCGTGTGTGTGGCCTGTGGCGTGGTGTTGCTGGTCGACTGGGGACTGAGTGACTGACCACCCCACGTGAGTGAGGAAGAGACGATGAAGTGTATGAGTGCACGGCTATCGAGTGGCTACCAGAACCTAAGAATTTTCTTTTAGGATAGAACCTAAGATTTTATTGATTCGCTTGGTACCAGTTCCAAACTGACAAGATGGCTACTGTTTTGGATCTTGTGCAACAATCAAATTGGTGCTCCCCAAGTGGGGCAAGGCTGTCTGCTTGATTCAAGCCATTTTCATAACCATTTCCAGAGTCTCTTTGCTTCCAACGATTTTCATATATACCACTTTCATTCCTTCTTCTTTGGTTCATAGAATAGGAATATTACGGTAATAGAAAACTATAAGAACTAAGATGACATGCATCACATTTTCTATATGAAGAAAGATGTCACTTGATTCGTGGGATATGAATTTCTTTCAAGGAGTCTAGGCTAAATTTTTTTTCCTTTAAAATGTGAAGAATTGAGTTCTATCCTGTATGGGAATATAAATCCGTTTCTACAAACCAAAGGACTCTAAAAAAATTCTATAAAATTTTCATCCTATAGAATTCTTACGAAGTTCCTGCAAACCAAGGGAGGCCTCGGAGTCTTTTTGATTCAAAGGATTCTTGAGACGCATGAAAACGAAAAAGAAAATATTGAAGCGGTTCTCTTGAATCCAATAGATTAGAAAAAAATAGACTAAAAATGTGTCTGATAACACCGAAAAGCAAAAGAATTGTAGGAAGATGTTCAAGTGGGTGAAACTTTCTTTCAAAATAGTGCAAAGCAATCCTTGGAAAATTATAATCCTATAAGTCAGATGATTTATGAGGAGCAGCTTCTCTCTAAAGCCACTTACACCGCCATGCTCCTCTCCAAGAAAGAAAGAAACTTAGGGTTCATGTGCCTCCCGTCGACAGCGCCGCTGGTCCGCCTCATATCCAATGGACCTAGGGCCATGGAGGCGTGGTGGACCCGGACCCTTTCCGGTGGGAGCCACATTGTCTTCGTTTTTAAGTGTTTTTGTGTGTTCATTTAGGGTCTGTTAAGATGGAATAAGGTTCTCCCCTCCTAGCGCCCGTTCCGGTGAGGCGCCCAACTTCGTCGTAGGATCTGTGAAGTATGTTTCCGGCGGATCTCATGGGATTCGTTCGGTGCTAGTCTTCGGTGGATCTGCTTGGATCTTGTCTTTGTTCATGTGTCTACAAGTTGGATCCTTTCGATCAATACTTTTCTTCATCGGCGATGGTTGTTGTTCTGTTGCACTGGTTTTGTGGGATCTTAGCATGACGACTTCCTGACTGTCTACTGCGACAAGTTTGGCCCGACTCCGGTGAGGGAGGGGCGATAACGGCGGTTCGACTTCGGCTCGCTTTAGTGCTTGTAATCATTGCTAGGTGGTCAATGAATATGGATGTATTTTTTTTGTTTTTTTTGTATTCTTTGTACTACCATGGCATAATGAATAGATCGAAAGTTTCCTCGTAAAAACAAATGATTTATGAGGAGAAAATCATATTTAAATCCTTTCAAAAATCCAATAAAATTCATTTGAATTAAAAGAGCGTCGTGTGGAGGGTGGTTACACGGTTGAATCCTATGTAAATTTTCCTACGAATTGCTTTGAAAGAATATGTTTTTTTTCTCGAATACGCACACTTTATATTAAAGGGAGAAGAAGGGTAAAGAGCCCTCAATCCACTGTTACATATTACACTGCGATGGCACTAGCCAAAACAAAGCAAGGTAACATCCACTCCACCCTAGCTACTGAAGGCTATACTAACTTGTTCCTCTAGCCCACGTTGACAACGCCCCAAAGAAGGCCATTGTGTTACTCTTCAAGAGACCCGCCTTCATCCATGTCCACCCCTCCTCCTCCACTCGGTGCAACACATGTCTGAGGGAAGGCGTGGCTCCATCGAAGACAATCGCATTCCTGTGCTTCCATAGTTCCCACATCACGAGAGAGAAAAGCATCCGCATGCCCTTCCGCGCCACATTGTTGACCACTCTGTCGGTACACCAGTCCTGAAGCAAAGTGCCCATGGTTGGTGCCCACTCCGGTCTGCCTAAGGCACGGCACAAGATCGTCCACACCTCTCTGGCAAAGACGCTGTCCAATAAGATGTGGTTGATCGATTCTTTCGCTTGATCGCAAAAGGGACACGCATCTTGGTGGTCAAGTCCACGTCGGGCAAGCCTGTCAGATGTCCAACACCTGTTTCGCAGCGCCAACCAAGCGAAGAAGCGGCACTGCGCTGGTGCGCCAGATCGCCACGTGAAGTCTGCCGTGGGGGCGACCTCTTGTCCCCAGAATCTCATGTTGTAGGCCGACCTCGTGGAGTGCTGACCGTTGGGCTCCCATGCCCATCGGACACATGAATATGTTTTTTTCTAATGCAATCAAACTAACCAAAATCTTAAAAGATTCGAATGGACATGACTTCGCAATCATGTGTCCTTTTTCCTTCTATTCCAAGGTATTAGAATCCTAGGAATTGAAGAAGTCCTTAGCAATTTAACACCAATTTAGCTGGTGTAAGTTGCTTGAAAATCAAATTTGGGCTAGTCAATTTTGTTGGGAAGGATGGAGGTATGGAAGAGATGTTCCATCAGAGGCAAGTTCGGAAGTTGATGGGTTCAGGGTGCAGGCTCGCTGAGGGAAATTTGGTGGTGCGTCAGTTTAGAGGGATGGTCAGGGTGACGCCAGCAGTGGGCAGGGCAACAAGGTTGGAGGGGAGCACTGCCGGCCGCAGAGGCAGACGGTCGGCCAACAGTTGTGAGCAGTTTGGGAAGACGATGAACAGTGAAGGGGTGAGGTAGAAGAAGGCCATCTGGCCATTCCCTTTAAATCAGACGGTCCAGAAAAAATGAACTGACCCAAAAAATAATCAATCGACTGACCCCTAGTCACGCCCATTTAACACACAGTACACCGATCTTTAGGCATTTAACTAAAGAGTTCGCAGAAGATACACGGGAACACGGGAGTTTCACTCAAGAAAGTCTCTCGTAAAAACCAAGAACATCAGCGAGAGTGTGATTCGCGCAAAACTCGCTCGCAAGTCACCAAGCCTAAGGTACAAAAACACCCAAGGTTAGTGTCCACATGTCAGTCCTGATCCAAGGTCGTCGCGGCACAAGGCGCCTGTACCCTACAGCTCCGTCTTCACATCTTGCCCCTTGATACGGTAACCTTTCCGCGAGAGCAGATCCAGGAAGAAGTTGAGCTTGGAGCTGAAAGAGGATGGCTCCTCCTCTGCTGCCGCCCCCGGCTTCTTGCATAGCATGTTGTAGTCGTGCTTCAGGTGCGGCTTCACTATCTTTTCCTGCGGGCGGACAATCGGAGAGATGCTCATCAGATCACTGAGAGAGGAGACGCAGAATACATCTTGAACGTGGTATTCGAGGAAGAACATCGGGTCAGCGCTGTATTTACCTTGAACTCCTCGAATGGGCATAAATCCTTGTTGCCGCAGCCCTGCATTGGTAGCCCGCCAAGGGGAAGAAAATAGTCAACTTCCCAGTATCAAATGTATTAGAGAAGAAAACAGAGCACTGGCCAGCCACATGCTTCTAACATAATAAGCCATTTTATTAGTTTTCCAAATGGTTAGTTTGTGGCACATTGGTACGTATTCTGTGACTTCATAATATGACTAGATAAAAATGGGCAACTGCATTTGTCGGATCAACTCATTAAAGCACATGCAATGGCGTGGTTAGTAGGTTTGGAACTTGAGAGATCCTAGAGGACCCACAGGACATCACAATGCAGCATAACTTGTAACACCATTGAGCAGGCGACTTAAACAAACAGGTTAGAGGATAGAGCACAGAAATTGCAGAAGTAGTCTTACCGGCATCGAAACTGGGGCTTCATTGTGTAGAACTTGCACAAAATATGAGCTCTTTTGGTCTTGAGATGTTTTTTTACCACCAGTTTTGCCAGGGCATTGGTATAAAGCCAACATATTGTTGCTAGCAAAAGGCGCTACAAGAGCGCCCTTCCAATTTCTTGTCTGTGGTGGCATCGGAGGTAGATCCAATGGTTCCTCCCTCTGTATCTTCTCAAAATCTTGGTGTAAACAAAAAAAGTTGAGCTATGTCAAATGGGCAATTGGTTTCTTTTTATACTGTTCTATGTCAAATGGGCAATTGGTTTCTTTTTATACTGTTCACGGAGAAATATCATACATGGACGGGGTGCAAAATAGGAAACGTACCTGATCCTTCAAGGAAAAGACCAAGTAGACATGTGAAAGGAACAAGAGTTTCTGCATGTGCAAATCGGAGCCTTGCCTTCTCATACGTACCATCAGGGTAGTTTTCTACAATTACAAGAATAAAATTTCAATCTAGAATTCTTTAGTATCGGTTGCTACATTATCCAGTGATTCAGAGTACTCCATGTTCTTTTTTGTTTACTGTGTGACTATTGCATGTTCTAGCTATACACCTAGTAAGCTACCACAACTCATCAAACGATGTGTATCTGGTGCTGCGAGAATTCCAGATCATAGTGGCGTCACAAAAGCAAATTAAGAAGGTAGGAAGCAGTCATTTTTCCAGCAAGAAGCATTTTTTGCTAAGAACATAGGAGATAGTGTTACCTTCTTTAGCTATGATTGCTTCTTCCATTGACTGGACAACATCCTTGAGCAATGGCAGTCCCATTTTGTAGTTTATTGACTCACCATAACCTTTAAGCACAAAACCCTCCAAATCATCTGTCCACTCTAGCAAACGAACCTAAACAAATAAGTTAGGTATTAATAGGACAAATCAGGGCCCATTGTTAATTCTGAGAATTACAGCTGCCTAAAGAGTTAGGTAAGAGTCTTTACATGAAGTATGGAGATGATAATATTCACCTTATAAACTTTAAAAGGCAGCAACTATTTGACAAAAATGGCAACTAGCATGAGGCTAGTAGCTGACTGAATTCAAACTAAGAACAATTAAACTAGAGTTGCATGTTAGAAGCTTGCAATCCTAGACGTGAAAACACTTCTTTATGGTATGATGTAGATTCCCAACAGGATCTCACCAGTGAGGCAACCACAAGTATATAACTGAACTGAAAATGGACCTTGATCGTCGAACTATGACAAACTTAACCAACTTCATTAACTGGGATGTATCATTTTCTTAACAGATCAAGGTGAATGAGATTATGGTTCTTACGAATCAAATTGCATGCAGATCATATACTTCCAACAGAAGAGTAATAGGATGTATGCCGTCTGACTGAATGCAGGCAGTGCATAGACTAGTTTGACGTAGAGTTGTAGTGATGAAATTGCTTACAAAAAGCTGAAATGTGAAATTAACCTACCTCGGCTTCATTGAAAAGTTGACAAGCTTGATTGGTAATATTCAGTAAAGATGCTTCCTGCAAAAAGAACAGACAAGTGACAAAATGTTCAAAGTGTGCCACACCGAACTATAGCTCCCACAGACACTATACCTGTTTGCAGAGGAACCAGAGGGAAGAAACATCCTGTGTGCTAAAATTGAGGTGATAACGGTTGACTAAAGCAGATGTGACTTGTTCTAGAATTGGTTCCTTTTGTTTGTCAACATCAGGCTCCTTTCTTTTCCTGTAGTCCTGAACATGTTATTGTAGTTATACATTTTTGGCAAAAAAATAACACATCAATAGTGCCATAGCAAGGCCACAGTTGTACAAAGGAAGACAAGATACAGCGTATAGTATAACAAACTGCGAGCTACACTGACAGTTTACTAGCAATGAGAGAACAAAATTACATATCAAAACTCAGAACTGAGCCTAGGACAATTATATACAAGAACGAAAGCTAGAACACAATTTAACTTAATGAACGAACAAAAACTGCTGCCCAACATAAAACTACCTAACCAACAGGTTGAAGAACAAGAAATACAGCAAAGCAGAGAGATTCAGTGCAAGTCCGTAAAAGTACATGTGCAGATTGATCATACATCTCTGTGCTATGTGATATTGAGTACTTAGTTAAAGCAACATGCCAACACGAAAGTACCATTTGCATCAGAACTGACAATTTTAATCTTTCTCTTTCAGCTATCAAACTTGAGCAAAACAAACCAAAAGGAATTAAAATGTTAAGTTGCATAAGCATTTTATATTCTTAAAGTGTGTTCTTTATTTCTCAACAATGTTATTGCTACCACGAATAGTACCTTGTATGTTTTACAGCTATCAAAGAATCGCAGACAAATATCACTTGCACGACTCTCACTCAGAACAGAGAAGGCGCGGTTTTTTCCTGCTCCAAGCTTTCCTTTCCCAGAAAGTAGCCCCAAACCAAATGCTACTGCACTAGCTGATGCTCGAGGAACCTGCATCTCAAACATACAGCAATAGTTAACCATCCTGAGAGACAGTAAAACACAACAACATTGTAACTGAACAAGAAATCATCAACAATGTTAGATTCTAGACTACTTGGTTTACGACACATGAGACTCGGTAAACTGAATTTCTCCCAAATGCTATATATTTCTTCCGGTTTCATCAACAATGTTAGATCCTAGACTACTTGGTTTACGACACATGAGACTCGGTAAACTGAGTTCCTCCCAAATGCTATATATTTCTTCCTGTTTCATCTGATAACGAACATAGCACAACCAAGAATCCTAAAATCTGTTGATATCAAGGCGTTAAGTATGGCGAGAAGAGCTTACCTGTGTTGCTCTTATTGAGTACACGTCCGGGTGATATTCCTCATCAAACAGGTCTTGAAACCTCTCCTTCACTCGGTTAGCAAAATTGAACAGCTCTTCCTCGCCTTCGCTAACCAGCTCACCGCCTTTGACCCTACCTTTCCACCGTGACTCCCACCCTTTCATCCATGACGGAATTTTCTTCAGAGAAGCACTGTCAGGTCCTTGTTTTGCCTCCTCTACTAGAGTCCCCAAACGTACAGCCAGCCTATCCAACTCCTTGATTCTCTTCTTGGTAGGAGCACGGGTCCCATGCCTTGCCTGGCAAACAAAAGTATCAAATGAATTCATCCAATTTATCTACACAAGGGCACAGTGGGGAAAGACCAAGGACACTCCCCATCATGTTGTTCCATTTCAGGTTAGTTATCAACATATATTAATTGCTGGTTAATACTTAAATAACTCAGGAAAAACAGGTTAACACAATATACCATGTCACCAACATGATTTGCTACTTGCTAATGTCATTCGCTTCCATGCAATACATGGCATACAGTAGAACCGGGTTGCAAAATGTTGGTACAGAAAGTGTAGAATGCAGGGGAGGAAACTCACGACGAGGTTGAGGTGGATCACGCGGCACTCATCCGGGATAGACGGCGCGGGGGCCATGATGCTGGACGCCCTGGACACATCGTACCTGGGAAAATCACCACCAAGGGGGTAAAGTTAAACCCTACCATCCGTCCATCCCCGCAGGCCCCATCTCCGGCCTCAGCACCACGGCGCAACCACCCAGCTCTTACCCGAGACTAACTCGAATCTCCTCCACCGCGAATCCACCGGCGAACTAGCCGGGGATCAGGCGGCGGTCGCAGAGTCGACGGAGAGGGGGGAGGGCAGAAGGCTGAGGGGGAAGGGGTACCTGGTGACGGTGGAGAGGTGGCGGCGGACGTCGAAGTCCACTCCGGGCTCGGCCGACGCCGAGAGGGGGGCGGCCGCGAGGAGCGTGCCGGCGAGGAGGAGGGGGAGGAGGAGGCGGAGGAAGGGGAGAGCCATGGCGAGTCGCGATTTGCTTCTTTCTCCTTCCGGTTCGGTGGGAAGGGGCGGGTTCGAGTGTTTTTGGACGGCGACCGCGCCGAGCCGAGCCGGTCGGCTACGTACGTGGCGGGGCAGGGGGGGCGCACGGGACACGTCCCCATGGCCATCTGGACGGTCGGCGTCGCGCTGGACGGCCTGGATTGCGTGCGCCTGCTTTTAAAATCAGGATGCGTCTCGGCGCGGTGCCACGTTCTGCGTGCTTTCGAATCACGTGTGATCATGGGTTCCTAGTTTTCTTTTCATTTCGTTCTTTGTTGGTGTGTAGGCTGGCTTTAATAAGGGTAAAAACTTTGCCACGCTTTATTAAATAGGAGTATAAAATAGAAGCTTAGGCATCTCTGACGCTGACCCCAAATCAACGGCGTATTTGTCCGCGAACCGGTGGAGACCAATCCACGGACAGTGATGCAAGAGTCGGCCATCTAATCATGTCGGCATATATTTTAAACCAATTTTTAACCAACCTATGAATTTCATCAATGATAAGAATTAGTAACTTTGGACATAACTTACATAAAACAGACGATGTTTTCATCCGTTTAATTAACCCAAAGCCTGTAACACTCGAAGTAATTATGAAAATAGCACTATTCATACATAAATAGCATTCAAATGTCTCTAGTACAACAATAGTTTATATTCAACGAGATAACGGATATTCACAAGTTTTTCGAAATAATCTATTCTAAATTCAACGATACTATAGTCAGAACCGGCACATGTCGTCCCTCACAAACTGTCCCTTGAGCTTCACCCGACTATGTATGTGCCTGAATGGCATGCCCTTGATCGTTTAGTACGTCATGGCAGTGTGTGTAGACTATAAAACGTCTAGAGCAACATTGAGTGAATAAATGAACTAACCAACATGTAGAATAACATGAAGTAAAACTTACGATCTCCATGGTTGATGAGCTGAATGGCCATGTTGTCTCCACTCATTCAACCGTGGCATGAAACTTCATGGCGGAGTTGCGGATGGTGTACCACTATGCATTAGCGAATTCACGTTGGGTATGAAGTTTTTTCGCTTAAGAAACGAAGTGCGCAAGCTTCACCAAAAGGCCGGACCCTTATTCATGCCTATAAAGACCACAGAAATGGCCAACCACATATCGCACAACAACTCGTCCTCGATCACTGAGGACCCTGCCATGGTGCTTCTCTAGAAAACAACAAGAAGTTCAAAAAAAGCTCTATGGCATTTGAACGAACACCTGCCGGGCGTGGTGTCCGCCATGGATGGCATCAATAGGGGTGAGGAGGGATTCCTGGGGGCTATACAAGTTACAGAGTTGCTACCCGAAAATGTTTTCGGGTTCGGGCTATAATATTCGGGTTTGGTTTTTCGAATTCAGGCTTCAGGTATCGGGGATTATGCCCACCATGGGTAGGAGTCACGTGGGCAGGGTTTTCAGGCCCTATAGGTCGTTGCCATGGTGGCTCAGTACGATAAAGAGTGTTGTTGTCGCCGTCGGATCCAAGATGGAACCTTGCTCTTCTCCACTC
>CBMN010749422.1:0-10924 GCA_000582825.1 Hordeum pubiflorum | reverse complement strand
ATCGCAGACGATGTTTCTGTGTCGTCTGGGATGACCCCACCCCTATNNCCCACACATGCAAGGCGACGGTTCGAAACTACGTCGCGGAAAGGGGTTAAAAACCGTTTNNNTAGCACGTAACGGTACCAGTGATTGATGAAGTGTCGATGAGCATGTCGGCCATGAGAAAGACATGACGTGAGATACAGACTCCACCACGGCCGATGATCATTTAGATCAGGTTGAAAAAGCATCGTCCCCTTTTGTTTAGTTCAAATATGTTGAAAATGTAATGAATTTGGTCAAATTTAAATGAAAATCATCCGACCTGCATGAAATTTGTTTGTTGTGTTCAAATTTCCTTTGAAATGTATGTGGCCACGTGGACATGGTTGGATGGCCGGCTCTCATATAGCTGCCCGAGGACCGATGCCGTGTCCATTTTGAGGTCGGTGTTGGAGATGCCCTTAGAAGTCAAATTGTGCATAATCTGATTAAGGTTATAGAAAAACTATTAAAAACTGTAATACTAAATATATATGACATAAAATAGATTTTATTATGTATTTAATGATATCAATTCGATATCATAGTTTTTTGATCGCTTTTCCTTCAAATTCGGTCAAACTTTCCATCATTGGACTTTATAGAAAATTTATAGGTATTCCTTTCAAAGGGAACTCTTTTTACAAACAAATGATAATATTTTCTTTGTGAGCAATAGATGATAAAAAATAAATATTTCCCAGTGCTTTATAAAAAATCCACAAATAAGTAAAAAAAATCGTGGAAGAAAACATTTTGAACGGAAAAGCCAAAAAATATACGAAAGGGGTTGATATACAGTACAAGCCAGAAACGATGACAAGAACAATCCACATTAGCTCACCTTAATCGAACGAGCCCTTTACCGGGAAAGTATCGGGTGCTCTCAGCCTTGGGGTACTCTCGATACTCCAATGTCAAAAAATGTTTTTAAATGCTTCAAAAATTCCAAAAATATGAATGTTCATAAGGAATGTCATTACAACCCCTAAAAGTTTCAGGTCCAAAATCAGAATATACATTGAGAAAAAAAAAGAAATCCAAATGTGAATAGTGTCAATATTGCTTTTGTCTTTTTTTACACTATTCATGCTAGACTTACATTTTTGTTTCTCAATGTGCGTTTCAAGTTTAGACCTGATTTTTTTAGGGCTTGTAGTCACATTCCTTGTGATTATTTACAAATTTTTGCGGAATTTTTTGAAACACTAAAATAATGTTATTTGACAATTGAGTACTGGGAGTAGGAAAATCCTATACGACGCTCGTTGCGGCAAGCAGTCGAGCTTTCACACAGGATTCAGGAGAGAGCGACGCCATATGGGCCGGCCCGTTAATGGTTGCGGGGATCCGGTTTTAGGAACCTTCTAGAGGTTCCCAGTCGGTTTTTTCCGGTTTTGGGAACCTTCTAGGAGGTTCCTCAACCGGTTTTTCTTTTTTTGTTTTCTTTTTCTTTTTATTTTTTCTTTTCTCTTTCTTTTTTTCCTGTTTCGGTTTCAAAAAATGTTCTGGATTTTCAAAAAATGTTCTAGATTTTCAAAAAATGTTTGGGATTTTCAAAAATTGTTCTTCAAATTCGAAAATTGTTTTTGCTTTTTAGAAAAATGTTCTGGATTTTCAAAAATGTTCAAAAATTGTTTTTCAAATTCGAAAAATGTTTTTTCTTTCTTAAAATGTTCTCTATTTTCAAAAAATATTTTTGATTCTAAACAAATGTTCCGGATTTTCAAATATTGTTCTTTCAAATTCGAAAAATGTTTTTGCTTTTTAGAATTTGTTTCTGAATTTTCGAAAAATGTTAAGAATTTTAGATTTTTTTTTGCGATTTTCGAAAATTGGTCTTCAAATTCGAAAATTGTTTTCTATTTTTAAGAAAAATGTTCTCGATTTTAAAAAACTGTTCGAGATTTTCCAAAAATTCTTTTGGATTTTCGAAAATTGTTCTTCAAATTCAGAAATGTTTTCTTTTTTAAAAATGTTCTAAATTTCAAATAGTTACCGTTTTTCAAAAACATTCATAACGTTAAAAAATGTTCAGGATTTTCGAAAAATATTTTTGTTTCAAATAGTTGCCGTTTTAGAAGGATCCCAAAACCGGACACTGTAGCTCGGCATTCTCTCATAATTGGGCCGGCCCATTTCCGTCGCCAGTTCGCTCGCCTCTCTGCGAAGGGTCGACACCTTGCCGCAACGAGCGGCGCATAAGACCTCCCCTGGGAGTACCCTAAGGCTGGAAGCACCCGATAGCTTCCCCCCTTTACCCAGCCCACACTAAAAGCGATTATAGACGAGCCCGCTTGAGCCCATTTTGGTAGAACGAGCGAGCCCTTACCCAGCCCAAATCGACGAACTGGGTCTACCCACCCGCCGCCCGCCCGCAGACCCAATTCGATGCCCTAATCGTGCCCGGAATCTCCCATCCCCGGCCCCCGTAAGGCTCCGCCGGCGATCTACATCTCAGGTGACCCCTCCGCCTCGATTTCTCCTGCAATTCCTCGATCTCGGTTACTCACGCGCGTTTAATCTGACGATTTGGGGTCTCTAGAGGCCGGAATCGACGCGACCCGTCAGTATTTCCCCGCCCCAAATTTGTAGGATTTGGGGGGAATTTGTGCGCCGAGTTCGGGATTCCGAGCGCCATCTACCTGCAGATCTTGTTTTTTCGTAGCGCTCTTCAGTTTGGTGTAGCTGTATGCTGTTGAGTAGATTGCTAGTAGCAGGCAAGACTATAATCATGTTTTCTGTGTAGCCATGGAGATGGAGCAGGCTGTGATCCAGCAGGTCGTGGAGTATCCCGAGGAGCATGAGGTGGAGGTGGACGTGGACAACATCATGAGGACGGAGGTGGCGTACGGTTCCGGGGTTCACAGCACCGCGTTCAGGTACAAGCACAAGAAGAGGTCCAAGGTTTGGGAGGAGTACAAGCCCATCTTCCTCGACGGCAAGGTCCAGTTCGCCGAGTGCCTCTACTGCCACAACCGGCTCAGCTGCAAGGACTCCAACGGCACGAGCCACCTGTGGCGCCACCAGAAGATCTGCCCGGGCAAGCCGGAGGTGGTGGCGGAGAGGCAACAGAAGGATTCCTACTTCCCATATGGTATGCTACAGTTCTGCGTCGTAGTGCGTTCACCGTGTTGAGTTGAGTTTACTCGTAGCATGCTGTATGTAGTTTAGGATCTGCACACATGGATATAATATTGGCAGAAAGTTGACCTCTGGCATACAACTGATGAATGACTCACATTTTGTGCACAGTTTTGCTGAATGGAGATAGTCCAGTTTCACCAATTGACCCGGTCAATCAGATTATTTCGGAGACGATTGATGACATTGGCTCAGCAACTCCCAGCAGATTCAAGTCGAAGGTGTGGAAGGAGTTTACGCCCATTTATGTTGAGGGAAAACTTCAGGCTGCAGATTGCATTCACTGCCAAAAACGTCTCAGCGCAAATAAGTTTGGAGGGAGGAGCCATCTTAGTCGACATCTTCTAACCTGTCCAGGACGGCTTGAAAGCATCCACAATCATCAGAAGTTTTTGTTTGAGCCTTCGAGTGCACCTAGTGTCGACTCCAGGGTGCATGATGAGCTCTCCCCTGCTTTGACAAATGGGAAGGTTCAGATTGCAGAATACGCTAACAAGCTCCCCAGGACTAGTACCTCTGGTTACACCATCCCCATAATCCAGCCCATTCAAATGTTGCCAGCACAGCCCCCACCAACATCAGATGGTGCAAGCCTGAAGAAACAGAAAACCTCATTTACAAACATTTCAACTGACAAGCGCGCCGGGAAGTTTTGTCAAGAAACATCATACCAAGAGCTAGCCAAAATGATAATTCTACATGCTTATCCTTTTTCAGTTGTGGAGCATGAAGAAATGAGAAGAGTTATAAAGAATCTCAACCCTGTGGTTGGCATGGTTTCGCATAATGATATGGAAGATCATTGCACTGCTTTATTTCAGAAGGAAAAGATAAATATTAAGGATGTACTTACACTTTCCTCCCGACGTGTGTCTCTGTCAGCAAGCATCTGGACTCCTGATGGACCCGAGCCAACAGTAAATTACCTCTGTTTGACAGCACATTTTGTTGGTGATGACTGGAAAGTTCACAGAGTAATAATCAAATTTGGCATGTTTTGGTCCTCACCTACTAATTTGGAAAGGATAATATATTGCAAGGAGGCTTCTGTCCCAGATTCTGAAAGTGGATCTTACAACGTCATATGGGATGCAATTAGAGACTGGAATCTTGATCAGAAGATTCTGAGCTTGACTTCTGTTGGTGATGTTAGGAACAGTGCAAATACCGTGAAGCTAAAGGAAATGCTCATAGAAAAGAAGTGCCTTCCTATTAGAGGGAAGCTATACAATATTGCTTGTCTGGACGACATCTTAAATAGTGTTGTTTCCGCAGGTCAAGCAGATATACTTCGCTTTGTGGGTGACGTAGTCATGGAATTTTTTGTGGCACATGCATCTTCAGCATCAGCCCAACAACAGCTTCTGGAAGTCATTTCACAGATGAGTTTGAAGTGTCCACAAGAAGATGCTAAGTGGTGGCACAAATTTTATTTCAGGCTTGAAGTTCTTTTGCATTTCAAGAAGTCATTTCCTTCTGAAGAAGTGCTGAATCCAGAAGATATGAATGTTGCTGAGTCTATTTGCAAGATTTTGAGGACGTTTTATCGTGTCATCGAAGTAATATCTTGCCCTAGCTCTGTCACAGCAAATATATACTTCAACGAGGTTTGGAAAGTGAGGACAGTGTTGCAAGAAGAAGCATCAAATGGTAATGGGGAATATTCTAGATTGGTTATGGAGATGCAGGAATCGTTCCATGAGTATTGGCAGAATTCGTACTTGTCGTTGTCAATACCTGTTGTTCTGGATCCTAGATTTAAAATCAGTTTCATTGAGTTTCGTCTGAAACGAGCTTTTGGCACAAATTCAGAGAGCTACTTATCTGAAATACGTGAAACAGTTCGGGAACTCTTCAATGAATACTGCAACCCTACGGATCGGCCAAGCGCAGCTTCAAATAGTGCAGCTTTGGATGCCGATTATAATGATTCATTGGAAGATTGGGATCAGCATCTCAATGAACAAGCAGGCTGTCAGATATCTACAGAACTTGATGACTACCTTGAAGAGGGTCTAGTTCCAAGAAAGGATGAGTTTGACATTCTAAACTGGTGGAAGAATCATACCACAAAGTACCCAGCGCTAGCAGCTATGGCACAGGACATATTAGCTATGCCAGCATCTGCTGTCCAATCTGAAGCAGCATTCAGCAGCAGCGGACCGGTAATTCCAAAGCACTACAGCACATTGAGCATCAAGACTATTGAAGCACTTGTTTGTGCTCGAGACTGGATGAGATAAAATGGTAAGGTCCTATACACTGCTCCACTGTACTATCATAGACCTGGTAGTGGCTCCACTGTACTATCATAGACCTGGTAGTGATGCTGTGATTAAGCTCGTGAAGGTTTCTTCTTATTTGCCAGACATCTATATTTTCTGTATGGTAATCATGGTACTTGCTGATAGGATAGTATTTCATATTTGGGAGAATCTTAAACCTATAACCTTCTCACTGTAGGTGTAAAAGTTTAGACTTTCACATGTTCACGCCATGTTAAAAGCTACCGTAAGCCAGCCTTTTCAAAATAGAACCTCACCATTCAGTCAATGATTCTGAATATATTTATCTTTCAATTATTGATACGACGTGCACTTGGTCTGTTCATGCATCTACGCTTTATGTTTCGTTGCCTATACTGAACATGCAGTTTGTACCATCTTTGCTTATTGCCAGGGTAATTTTACGGCATGGAAAGATCAGCCTACTGGAGTACCGTCTAGTAGATCAGTGCTCCGGTGCTAGCTCATAATAGTGAAGAGTTTGTGACGACATGGAGAGAAGGCTTGGAAAATTCTCGCCTACCTGTGCCATATTCTGCTACAGTTCTGAAGGATGAAGATGCCCGACGCATGATTTGTTTCAGACATCTGTGTAGGACGTTTTTCGACCAAGTCCGGCCTCCAGCCCTGCCGATGATGACCAGCTTGATGGCTGCTGTTGACATGCCCTGCTTCCTTTCCTGTGGAGACGTGTTCATCAGCATGTAAGTTTTGTACATATTGTCTCCGCGCCATTTGGTCACTGTAAGACGCCCGAGTGCCTATGCAGCTGGTAGGTGGAGTTGTGAGTTTCTGAATGTACTGGGAAATGGGTGTATTGGTGTCAGCATAAGAATTTCATCAATATTGTCATGAGAGCAGAACCGAGTTACCGCGTGGCTGTGTGTGCAGCGTATCAATGGCTAATAATAGCCCAGCCCAGTCTGGGAATTAAAAAGCCCATCTAGTTCCCGACACCAAGGCTGGACATCCGATTCGGACCCCTACTCCTCGACGGCAATGGCAGGTGGCAGCGGGCATAAAATACAGCCTCGCACGCACCTAGGTAGCACTTTATACATTGAAAACACGCAGGTAGGAACTTGCTTCTGTCTCGAGGAAAGAAAAGGTGCACCACATACAGAGGGAGAAACACACCAAGGAATCATGAACTCGTGCCTCAGCAGCTCGCGCTCCCTCCTCCCGGCAGCCGTGTGCCTCCTGCGACTCAACGTCGGGCGTTGTTCGGAGGTCATGGGCGCAATCCGAGGTAGACTCGTCTATCAACCGTCCACGTCCATGGTGTCGCGTGTTTCTCGGGATTACAGTACCTCCTTGCGGAGGTCGGTGACCGGTCACTTGCCTCCTCGTGGGTACCCACATGCCCCGCCGAGGGTCATGGCGTCAACTATGGCACCAACGTTCCGCGGCGAAACAAGAAGCACCATCTACCGTGCATTTCAAGAAGCTCACCTGGAGACTGTGCCGTACACTAACCGCACCCACAAAGTCATCTACTCACCCAGCGAAGCGCGTGAGGTCATCGGCGAGTCTAACTTTGCCAATTTTAAGAAGAAGCACGGCTCCAAGATCCTCGACCCGCACCACCACCAAAGTGCTCGCGTCCACGACATTGCCTGGAAGATCATTCGCACCATCTATCGTGGCTTGTCCATCAAGAGCAAGATAGACCGGCGAGGACAGGAATCACTACAGATGATGACGCCTCTGGATTGGATCGACGAGCTCAACTGGGAGGTGATAGTTGTCAAAGAAAAAGCCAGGAGAGGACGAGGCTTTTTCGATGGTAAGATAATAGTCTCCACGGGATTACTTGATCATTTCAGCACGGATGCTGAGATTGCCTTCGTCCTCGCGCATGAGGTACACACATACGTTCGTTTGTTCATTTTGGATTAGTGAGTCTGTTAATTTTGTTTTCAAAGTCGGTAGTATTGCTTATTGGTTTGCATATATATATATGTAGGTTGGACATGTTATTACGAGGCATTTCTGTGAGATGACCATAATATTCCAGTTGTGGTTCCCGACCTGACTCCTCATGACGCCGTTGTTACGAAGGTATATTGATTTCATCACTTGTTCTACCCCCACCTTATTCATGCAAGCATATTAACAAAAGCTCATTAGATTAACCTAGTATATGTATGCATGCAAGTATTCACGTCATGTTAATTAGAAGATGTTATTTTTTAAGAGTATGATGTCAATTACCTACTCTATCGTAGGAGGGAGATAGAGGCGGATTATATTGGAATGCTGCTACTCGCTGCTGCTGGTTTTGATCCCCACGCTGCTCGTATGTACCTTGACAAGGCAGGAAAGATGAAAGGGGAGTCAGCATTTACAAATTTCCTCTCTTTCTTCTCATCCAAAGTTCATCCATCCTATAAGAAAAGATCACAACTTTTGTCGCAACCCAAGGTAATGGAGGAAGGCAATGAAATTGTACAGAGAAGCGACCAGTGATGGGCATGGCAATGAAGGATGTAGTTCCTCTGAATTAAGCTCTTCCTAGCTCTACATAGGATTTGTTGGTGCATCAATTGCGCAAAAGCATGCACACATGCATTCCCTTGATAGATTTGTGGACTGATGTCAAATGAGTACTCCTTATATCCATTTATATAGGGCCTAATATATATTTCGAGATTTACTTTGACCACTTGTTAGACCAATATTATATGATACGTATCTTACAAAAATTATACCATCAAATTCGTATTTTACAAAAAGGTTTACGAAAGCCGTTTTTATCCATTTCTCTGACAAGTATTTTTAAATGAAGGGAGTAGGTAGCAAATAGCATCAAACAAACCCACTCTTTTTCAATTACTAAAACACATATACTCTTCTCAAGTCCACACCTCTCTCGAGGACTTGACTCTTGGAGCGCCTTTATTTCATTTTAATCGGGAAGAAGCACACAATTCGCAAAAAAAAATAAGCACACAAATACCGAGCAGTTATGTCTGCATGACCCCTCTAGGCTAGGCCGATTTAGTTGTAGGCGTCAGGGTTGGCGATGAGGTAGGCCTCGGCGGCCTTGAAGATGGCCGTGACAGAGTCCTTGGCCTTGGCGATCTCGTCCTTCACCTCCACGCCCGGCAGCAGCTTGTACGTCGAGTCCACCTTCACGACGCTCCCGCCGCCGGCCGCCGGCTCCACCTTGATGTGCGACGTTGCGGTCTCGATCGCCGTGCCGATGCTGCCGCCCTCGACGAGGGTCGACTTGCACTCGCACTTCTCCGCGTCAAGGAACTCGAGCCTCTCCTTCATGAGGGTAAAGGGCATGGCTGAAAGAGCGAACAATCGCGTGTTATGCCGCGGCATGAACATGTATACATGCCGGATTGCCAGACTGAAGTGACATGCATGGATTGTACGTACTCACCTGAGGTGAAATTGAACTGCCTCACGCTGCCGATGCCGCCTTCGCCTTCCACGGGGTGGGCGCTGGCGACGATGTGCGGCGCGAGCTTGGGTGCCAGAGTGTGCCAGTACATGACGCCGGCACGGAATAGGCGCGGTGTCTCGACCGACGACTCGATCTCGTGCGTCCAGCTGTTGGTGGAGGCCATTGCTGCGGTGATCAACTAGTTAAGACGAGCAGGTGCGAAGGCTATGAGCTCAGTCGGAGCGTTGTGTTGCTAGTGCAAGTAGTGGCTGCTTGGTTGCCGAGAGCGTGCGCGGCGAGAGCTATAAATAGGTGTCCCGGAGCGCGGGGTTGGTGCCGGATGGGGTCTGGTGAGGTCGCCGGTCGCCCAGTTTCCACGAGGGATAGCAGTTCAGCCTTAATTATGCAGGCAGGGTTGGCATGGATGGCACTAGGGCCGGGCGTTCGGTTTATATGGTCAGTACGGTTCGGTTTATTCGTTTTTTTTATAATTTCGATTTTCAAGAAATAGAAACCGAAATAATCACACAAAATTTAGAAACCAAACTATATTAACCAACATATATCGGTTCGGTTTATTCGGTTAACCGAAAAACTGAAAATATATGCACTTGTCAGTATAAGTGTAATGACTCAAGAGCACTGATTTGGATTGTATAATATGCATAAAATAATCACACGAGCTAGCAACGTTAATATCATTCTATGGTATATTCGGTCAAGCAAACTAGTAAACATAATTAAGTAAAGAATTCATGTGGAACATGAAATATATTAAGTGCGGCCTCCAAACTATTGCACTTTTGGAAGCAAGTTATTACATGGGGTATCTTACAGATCGGTTTGTTCGGTCTATTCGGTTTCTAGGCACTGAAAACCGAACAAAAGCAAAACACCAAACAACCTTAAAATTTCCCACCGAACCAAAAATTGAACCACCAAATTAACCGACAAATCGGTTAATACGGTTTGGTTCGGTTCGGTTTCTCGGTTTTCGGTTTTATAGTGCCCACCCCTAGATGGCACCCCTCGTGGCCCTCGTCGTCAACGTTTATTGATTCTGGTGTGCAAAGAATGTGTTCAGTGAGTAAAATACGGTAAAAGCAAACGAAAATGATGGTCATATGTGTGATGGGCATGGTTGGTGACATGACATAGTTGGTATGGATTTTCGAGAAAATAATGGGCTACGTGCCTGTACTAAACTATTCGCCCCCCAAAAAATGAGGCTCTTGACACTATGACCCGTTGTATTTTCTTTACACTCAACTTCGTTGAAATCGGCTGTCTTTCTGTCCAATTGGTTCAACTTGCTAAATCCTAACCGGCATAGTTGGCACTTAGCACTAAAGATATATATCCGCCCGTACTGACGATAAAGGGTTTCCCCCGCTTTATATCCGCCCATGCTGCGAGATATTCAAATCATGACTCCAAATTTTGTGTGTGTGCTAAATATGTAGTACATGTTTTGTGTTCTCAAAATTTTTCACCGATACTCCATAGACATCTCTTACTACCTTGAAATTCTTGAGATAAGTTTGGTAGCTTCTCACAAGTTGGACGTAGGTGGGCGTCCACATATAGACTAGGTTGATTATTCACGGATAAACGACAGTCTTATATTGTTTTACCATCCATCGGAAGGTTTCTATCGGTGATGTAGGGATCAAGGCGGTGACTTCCTTGCCGGTTGCCTTCTTGAAGGCATTATCATGGAGCAGACTCGATTGCTGGAGTCTGTGATGCAATGTTTGACGGGGATGCCGCCCTGGATCAGTATAGCAGGGCGGTTGTTTGACGAGGATGACAACACTGAGTTTTTACAGAGTCACGACATGCTTCGGTTGTCGGTCTTTTCGGCATGTCCGATGGGTTTTTTCGAGCTTCATCATTCCTTGTGGAGTCAGAGCTGCCATACATGGCAATCTTGACGGTATCAATGATATGCGAGGGTACCCCTCTCAGGAAGCCCGGGAGGCACTGAAAGCACAACTTCTCCCTAGGTCCAACTTCTCCCTATGTTGGGGAACGTTGCATGNNAAACAAAAATTTTCCTACGCGCACGCAAGAT
>CBMN010749414.1:0-12162 GCA_000582825.1 Hordeum pubiflorum | reverse complement strand
GATGGTCTCCAAACCAAATATTTTAAAATCAAGCTATAAAAGCATAGTATAGCGATGAGACAATACATCAACAATAACATTTTCTTTACCCTTCTTGTGTTTAATGATATAAGGGAAAGTCTCAATGAATTCAATCCATTTAGCATGTCAACGATTCCGTTTTGCTTGACTTTCAATATGTGCCAAAGATTCATGATCACAATGTATAACAAATTCTTTGGGCATAAATAATGTTGCCAAGTTTCTAAAGTCCGGACAAGAGCATATATAATTGTTTATCGTAAGTAGAATACTTCATACTAGACTCACTCATTTTTTCAAAAAAGTTTACAACAAGTTTACCCTCTTGTATAGCACAACTCATGGTCCAATTTCACTAGCATCACATTCAAGTTCAAGTGTCTTAATAAAATCAGAAAGTTGGAGCAAAGAAGCATGTGTTAATTTATCTTTTTGTGAAGGCTTGGTCATGTGCGGTAGCCAAAAAAGAGCACATTTTTTTGTAATCTCGTTAAAAGGGACAAAAAATGGTGCTGAAATCCCTCACAAAACTTCTATAAAACCAACTAAGCCAAGAAAACTTACAGATTCAAAATGCTTAGAGAGCCCCTTCGGGGATCCACCGTGAGTAGTATGTTGTGCTGATGGTGGGGGCATATTTTTCAAATTTCTTCTTCCTTTTCTGCTTATAGGATCCACCACACCTTGTTGTTTGTGCTACTTGCTGGTAATGTTAAATAAAAAGGCCAACAAGTGCTAGATCTTTCCAGAAGAAAAAAAGTTGGTGGGGTTTTCTAGGTCTTAGAACCTCTATTCGTCCTTCCGGAGCTGTAAAATAGGATGGTGATGATTTAATATGAAAGAAGACCGTTGAAGCGCACAAGTAAGTTGGTGCAACATTAAATCTCCGAAAGAATATCACATGGAAACCAACATTTGCCGAAAAACGATGAAAACCACATGAAAACAATATTTTGAAGTTTCAAAAAAAATCTACAAAAATAATAAGCGATGTTAAGAGGGTGATGTTCTATTGCCAAGCAAAATTTCAAGTTCAAACACATTACAGGATGAACAAAATCAGCATTGAGTAGTGTTGAACAGTAACATCATTATCCATTGCTGAATTTGTTCTTTTATAGCCCACATCTCGTAATGTGTTTTTACTTGAAATTTCAGATGACAATAGAACATGAACCTCTTAACATCCCACATTTTGTTTAGATTCTTTTGAAACTTTCAAACATACGTAGTTTTCATGAAGTTTTCTTTGCATATTGGTTTCCGTATGATATGGTATTCTCCCTAAATCTCCACGAGGTGGACTGCTCCTGGTGTGCCTGTCTTTCTGCTCACAGGTCTCGACCAAAACAGCGAGTTAGCACCATGATTAATAAGAGAGAAAAATATCATCAGAACAGGCCCACAAACAGCTACACTGCCTGCAGGCGCGTGACTCGCTGTTGGCCCTCTGTGTTGTAATGCGTGGAGCCTAGCAGCAACATCTCACGAACGTGCACATCAGGAACGTGCAATCTTTGCAACTGTAAACTGGGGCGGAGGCTGACAGCCACGAGTGAGCCGAACCGATCGAAACGTGCGGCTCATGACCTGCGTTGGGTTGGAGCTTTTCCTGCCACCAACTCACGGAGACGAAACATTCCAGGTAGCGCTTTCTGTACCGAACGCGCATGGCCACAAGTAGGAGAATCACAACAAGCACATGATCACGACTGGAAGTCTGGAAGCAACTGGTGGGAGACCTCGCCAGCTTGACTGACATGAACAGGACCGAAATGCAGCCAAAACATTATGACTTTGTACTGTCTGGTCTTCCAAAGTTACAAGAGTGAAACATACACAAGGATAACAACAACCCACAATCTTTGAAAACAGCTTCAACAGGGTTACATATGCTAGTTACCTCGTAGAGACCAAGTAAATCGCTACAGTAACAATAAATTGAAATGCTAGAAATAACTAGCAACAAAAAAACCAGAGCAACAATTTTGAGGCCTTTTCACGAAAAGAAAAAGAGCTTACAGACAAACACACATCTCCACTGATTAATCTCCTTTTCCCGAAGTTAGGGGCCCCCGTGGTAAAACATTCCCTCTTTACTTGGCGCTATACCAAACCTCTCTTCCACCACACTCCCAAAACCTCCGGAGGCAGAAGAAAAAACAACTCAAGGTCGTCAGTAGAAGAAGCTAGTAGTAACCAACGCTTACAGCCTCACAATGTCACGGGCAAGCCGTAGTTGTGGAAGGACCGGATCACTCCGCCGTGGCTCGCCGTCACTATCACCATGTTCCAGGCAGCCGATATCGCCGACAGACAGTCGGCTAGCCGGGGGCCATTTACGGGCTTCGCAGAGGAAATGAGCTTCTCCTCTGGCCACGTCACGGACCCCCTCATACCGTCCGCGAAGAACCATGTCCCAGGGGAACGGCTTTCTCCTCCATGACGGCGTAAAGCCGGCGTGCTGGCGGATTTCTCGGTCAAGCGGGACGGCTTGGTATGCCTGTCCCGATGCACCCCCGGCCATGGCACCGCGGTTGTCACGTCCTTGGAGAAGAACATCTCGCACGATCGAACCGATTTGGCTTCACCTTTCTGCAAGGTGCTGCTTGAGTTGTCAAAATTCCATATATAGACATTGGAGTCCATGCCGGTGGATATAAGATATCTGCCATCTGATGTCAGTGATGGTGTTGAAAGAGCCTTCGACTTCCAAGGCCCTGCATCGCAAGGTGCAAGGGCGGTGTTAGGATCACCGAGGTCATGGAACTTAAACATGCGAAAAGTGGCAACTTTCTAAGCCAATGAAGGATGGATACTTCTGTGAAAATATACCTTTAAACTTTTGGACGATATCAACACCATCAGCAACTCGAATCTTGGAATCCGTTGATGTAACTAGGAATCTAGGGGAATCACTTGTACATAGCTGCCAAGTTGCAATCGCAAATTAGTGGATCGGCATAACAATTGCTTCCGAAAAATACAAGTAGAGAATATCATGGCAGATATCACACCTGCAGACTCTTGATCCGACTGGCAGCAGATTTCTTTTTCCCTTGCATGAACAATTCTTTGTCTAGTTGGATGTCTTCACCTACAGAAACGAACTGCTCAGCTGAGTACTATAATATAGCATTTTTTTGAGACATCCACACTAATAAAAACCACATGGATGGTAAGTGGTGACTTCTATGTACCTGATTGATCGTAGAAGCGACAAACTCCTCCAGTCGTGCCAACAACAAAATTCTGATTTACGAAAGCATGAATTAGCATTAAGTAATGCAAAATAATCTGCAATAACATTTTGATCAGATCCAAACCTTTCCATCTGGTTGGTAACTAACAGCAGATATGACGTTCCTGGTATCAGCCCAGTTGACGACCCGCTTGTCTAGAACATCCCAAATGCGAACTTTACCATCTATTGAACCACTGATGAAGTATCTTTCGTCGGTAGGATTGAACTGAACGCACGTCACTGTTGGCAATTTCAAAGGAATGTCAAGTTCTTATCCACGGAAATATTGAAACTGCAATGGCTCAAAATTTGGAGAATACGATAAGACTCTTTGCCACTAAAATAACAAAACCAGTAGAACAAAGTAAGAAATCAACAATGGGCAAGGCACTAGGCCATCAAAGCACAAAAACAGTCAGTTTATGATATTTCTGCTTACCGTAGTCTTTGTGTCTGAATACTCCAAGACAAACATCGGAGCCAACTTTCCACAAACGGACTGTCTTATCTTTCGATGAGGTCAACAGATACTGCAGTCAAAACCAAGCCAGTGGAAGGTAAGCAATTATGCAAATGCAATAAAAGATAATAATCTAAGAGTAAGCTCACAAGAAACTTACATCTGAATTCGACCATGTCATATCCAGGACATCACCTGTATGGCCATGAAATTCATGTAATGGGCTCTCTGTAATATGAAAACCCTTGCTTGGCATAACTGCAAGTGCACGTCCCTGCCCCTCTTCTGGCTTCGGCTTAAGGATTTTAATTTTCTCTACATGCTCATGAGGGTGGTTCTCTCCCCCATACATTTTAGAATGTGCATCCACTTCTGTAATCTGCCATATTCTCACAACACAGTCCTCACCACCACTTGCTAAATACCAGCCAGACGGATTAAACTTCATCACTCTAATTAAACCGTTGTGAGCTCGGATTTCTTGACCCATATAGACAGCAGAGAATTCCGCATTTTTCTTCTTTCGGTGCTGAACTCTTGTTCTGGATGGTATACTTGTCGTGCAGCTTTTTACATGGACATCAGTCTTGCACATTCCACCGAAACTCCTCTTCTTCATCAAGTTTTTGCACAAGGTTTTGATATCCTTTTTCTTACCACCAATAGCCTCTTTTGTCTCTACTGCCAGCGCAGGACTCTGACAATACGCCCTTCGTAATAACTTTTGAACAGATCGAGAAACGCCAACTAAGCTTTCAAACTCCAGAAGAGACAACACCTTATCTGTTGCAACATCCTTGAGAAAGCTAGTTAGACCGTCATGCCCGCCATTATGAACCACATATCTCTTTCCACTATCCAGATCCTTTATGCAACAGGCGGCATCAAATGCTGATTCATTCTCAGGTATAGATGAACCCAAAGAAGAGAAGTCGCTCATAACAGTCCTTTCCTGCAACTCAGCACAAGTGTCAGCAGTTGTTATCTCTGCCTGGCATTGAGAAAGATCCACTTTAGTGGAACCTAAGCCATCCAATCCCATTCCCTCCAGGAACCGTTGCCGCCTTTCTTTAACACTCATCGGCTCACTTGCCCAAATGTCATACTCGAATTCGCCTGGTGCCAATCCTTCGCCACTTGTACTACAATCATCTGACGATGAAGGCTCCCTTGCTGATCTAATATCATCCAATGCATCAAAGAAGATATCATCCCTGTCTGAGTTGGATCTTGGCATATTGCACTAAATTTCTTCTAGGTTGAGAAACCACTGTGAAAGCTGAGTAGTGATCAAAATGTCATCTGCAATTGACAACGCAAATGTCAGGCTGATGACATGGGATAGAGCAGCTGAGAACATGAGAAAAACATGGAGTACAAAGGAAATGAACTGAACGCAAAAGAAACGATGGAGTACCTGATATGTCAAGTAATCATCCAGCGATTATTGACCAACTTCATCAGTTCTATTCAAGCCCAAAATCGCACATTCTCTCTTATTTATTACACTAAACTTCTGTGTGTGTCCAATTAGATAACCAGTTCGATCATTGTATGAAACTACCGATGGTATAACAGCAACAATCATAGTATCTACACTTGTACAGGTACAAAGAAATGCTCATGACAGGCACTAATATGCAAGTAGGCGAAGTGAGATTAAGGCATGCAGCCCTGGCCCTGCAGCCAACAGAGGAGCAACACAGAGATGCCCTGCTCCCACATGATAATCCAACGAAACAACAAGCGCCAAGGCCTTGGGGGTTGGGAGAAACACAACTCAAAATAAACGAATCGCGCAAGCAGCAAGCAGCATTCTAGATCAACTGGTTATTCATCAAGAAACTACGTACGTACGTACCATATCCGCAAGCCTGACGCAAGGGAAAAACACAGGCACAGGCACACCCTCTGCTCCCTCTGGCTTACAGTAACTCCTATCCCGACCCGACTCCAACTAGGAGTAAAATAAAATCGCAAGGCACCGGGGTTCCTGGTCACCAACAAGGCAACAACTCACCAACACAGCGCTGCCAACCCGTACCCACGTCGGGCATCCCGCCGCGCCGGCAGAGGAGGCAGGCGACCAACCCACACGGGCGGGAGGCGGAGGCCACAAAGCGGCAGCAGCGGCGGCATGGCGCGCAGATCCCGAGGGGGAGCAGGCAACAGCTAGAAACAGGCTAAAAGAGACAAAAGTAAAAGAGGAGCAGGACGGCACGTAGAAACAGCTGCCGGTGCGCGCGACCGGAGAAGGCACGGGCGGGCGGGGGCCCAGCGACGTGCGCTGCCGCCGCGCGCCGGCTGCTATTATATTTTAACGCTAGCACTAGTACTACCTCCACGCCGACGACCGGAGGACGGGCTCGGGCGTAGGCGCGTGGCTGGCCATTAAAGACGCGTCTTTACGCTGCCCTCGTCATCATCAATCAAAGGTAGAACGAAAGATGCGGCACCGATCTTTCGTCTTTGATTTGGAGGGCTTTTTTTTTGGTTCCCGTGCAGAAACGCCAGCACCAAAAGATGAAACGGATTTATTCTTCGGCGCTTCCCCTTCGTCTTTTCCTTTACAAGAATTTAACTACCGCCACACATTCCGAACGTTACTACCACGATGTGAGTGAAAACGGATCGTCTGGTACTACTCCACCACGTACTGGACAGAGTGATCTCGACAGCACGGCGCCATTCAACGGGGATAATCCGATCGCACCAGTGTGCAATTCAATTGGGTAGTATTACAGTACTTACAATAGTACTAGGACTAGAATGTGAGAAAAGCAACGCTCGTCCGTTTCGAAATGACAAAAACAAGAAAAAAAGAGGCCGCCTTTCCTGAAATAAACGCTCGAAGCTTCTCGCGATTACTAGCGCTTGATCGCAACTCGATTTAACAAAAACGCCAGTTGAATCTCAGGCAGCGCAAACGAAATTTCCAGTTGAATCGCAACGAGTAGTAGAAGAAGAGAAAGCTAAGTACCAACGAGCCCCCACTGTTCCATTTAATCAGGAACGGCCACAGAGGAGGAGGAGAAGAAGATACTACTCCATATAGCAAATCACTGTGCCATTCCAGCAGCAGCAAGACCATACGGATCGACCCCGCAAAGGAAAGGAAAGACGAACAGAAAGGAACCCGAATCTCGTCACCTTATCCGCGCGCGGGAGGTCACCGGACTCCGGGCCGGCGAGGGGGAATCGATCGGTTCTTCCCGGCGTCGACTCCGGCCGCCGTCAGGGCCTCCGGCGCCCGGCCGGCTTCGCCTGCTACTGCTGCTCCCGGGCCGGCCGGCGGAGGGTTCGAGGGGGCGGGGGACAGACAGAGGGGAACGAGGACTCGTTCCGGTTGGAGCTCGGGATTGGGGTTCTTGGACCCTTCAGACCCTCGCGCTCCCTCCTCTCCCTCCGTCTTTGTACCTTGTGGTCTTCGTTTCCTAGGCGGTCGACTTGTTCCCTTGTGAATAAATCGAGCGAGCTGTAACGCTCTAAATCCCGACGCGGTCCGCCTTTAATCGGTCGCATCGCATTCTCCGGCTGGCTCGGCCGGTCTTTTCCCCCTCTTCCGTTTGGATGCCGCTGCGTGTCCAACGGCATGGAGACCTGCGGAATTTTCGGTGGGATTGCTACCGCAAGCTTCCAAACAGGTTTACAAATGTGCGGTCATTTTCGGGGTTTATTTTGGTCCCGTCGACTTTGAACAAACTTGTAATTTTGGGCCCTTCTGACGACAGGTATGTTGTCATGGAAGTAAGACCCTTTTTTTTTGAAGTGACACCTCTTTTATGAACCCATGTTTGTAGTTCTTCCGATTTTCTTGCTATTGCTTTGCACTTCCTCTGTCTTTAAAATGTAAGGCGTGTGTGATTTTGTGAAAAATCCAAACTTTTCTATGTTTGATTGAGTTTAAGCTAAAATATGTTGGCATCTACGTACATTACTAGACAAATATAAAAATATTTTTTACAATGAATTTAATGATAGGAGTACTTATTTTCTATTGTCAATGTTGATAACTTTTTCTGTAAACTTGGTTAAAGTTAGAGAACTTTGACCTTTCAAAACAATAATACACTTGATATTTTCTTAAAAGAAATGGATTATATTCAGATGTAGTTTAGTTTTCGCACGAGCTACTATTGTTTGGTTTCATGCAACCCACAAGTCGACGCTAAATGAAGGGTAAGAAGGAAAAAAACTTGTGGAGAAACATAAAATTTCCACTTCATTAGTGTCATCAAATACTTTACGTTTCACGGAGACACATCGACATGGCAAATAATATTGTTCTACAGAATTTTCTTGTCTTCAAATTAAATCTTGATATCATAAATGAACTTATGAAAAAGCTGAGCAACCATAATTCGTCTACGATAAGGGTAGATGACCGAATTGCTTATTTCTTATTTTCTTACGCATATCCGAGTAGCTAGAAAAACTCAGTACTCGACCAGTCCTCAAAATGGAAAACAAAGTGGCAAAAAATGTTTAACCACACATATATTTTGACATAAACTCAGAATGGGAACTCAAAAAAGACAAACAAAACAGTTGACCTTATTTCTGGAAATCCCAGTCTCCTTGAGCTCGAGCTATCTTTGAAAATGATTGAAGGCTCCATTATCTTCCACATGTGATCCCTCTATGCATACATTACATTGGAGAAAGAGATGGAGACCTACCTAATTGGCGTCACTTGTGGAACACATCCCGGTTCTTCGCATGCGGGACAAACCACCCTTTGATCGCTCTCATGGCAACAGTTGTTAACTCTCAACAAGTGCAATGGAACTATGGATAAAGGGGCAGCGGGACAGTGATGCATGTGAGTTGGGTTGGGGGATTGATGGAGCTATGAGCCAGTGGCCTGGATTATTTTAGCATCGTTCCCTCCAATTGGACGGAGGCTTTTCTTCAGATAACCCACTCACCACCATGCTTCTTTCCAACGGGAGCCGGCCTGATTCGACTTTTAGACCTTCTTCTGATGCACTTTGTGGACTCATCTTCCTTCCAAGCTGCCGGCTTCCTCCCGCGTTCACATGTTGGGGTAGGGGTAGGGGTGCATCGCATGTACTGCGAGTTCACGGGGAAAATGGACGGTGTGGCTTGAAAAGAAGAAGGAAAACGGCCGGTGGCACAGCGTTTTCCTTTGCTGATATGATGTGGACGTAGTGCTTGCACCGGGTATAATAATCTTGGTTGTTTTAGATAGATAGAGAAATGGTTTAGCCACGAAAATGTTCCAGCCTACAGGTTAGCGGATCTAATCTGTCATAGCTTGCATAATTTATACGCTCTATATACTATGGCCAACAGCTTGTACATCTGTGCTGGACTGGTTGCTCCGGTTTCTTCTACCATCGTTTCCGCGAGGCTCCAGGTTGCCATATGGCTGTGCCGTTTCGTTGACGAGCACGTATTAGGACTTGTAATTCTTTCTTCTTTTCTTTCTAGAAAGGTCGATGATGCAATAACTAAAGAGGAAGCACTAGATGCACGACTTTTTTTTCCAGAGAATATATGAATGTTTTCTGGCTGTCGAGTCTTGACAGAGAAATGCAGTCAGGCTGCCTGCCCTCTGCGCACGTAACTGAACGCGTCTCAGATCGAAGCGACATAACGCAGATACTGTAGTAGTAGCTAATTAAACGCACAGGGAAAAGAAGGGAAACTAGGAGTTGGGTGCAGATAATCATGGTGTGCACGGCAGTTTGCTCAGAGGAACGAAGATATCACTGAGCGAGAGAACATCTTTTCAGAAAATCCCAAAGGAGCAGACAGAGGCAACACGCAGAGTATTCAAACAACAAGCAAGGAACAAACTTTGCAATGCACATGAGCCGAGCATCAAACAAGTGTGCGGAATTTAAGGGTCTGTACGCACCTCATTAAGCTTCTGCAGAGGAGCAGAGCAGTTATTCCATCCAGAGTTTGCCAGAGAGCAGTGATGTTTTGGGAGGATGTTTCAGGTTCAGGAAGCAAGGCCAGTGCTTGTTAGTGGGAGCAGCTTCGTCTCGGAAGAAGAATGAGGTGAAGAAGAAGAAGCAGGCCTTAATGCAGCCATTTGTAGGCAGGGATTAAGCTAAGGACGGCAAACAAAATATTATACTAGTAGCCACTATAGCAAGTTGTTGCTAGCAGTACTGTTACCCAGGAGCATGAGCAGCAGCAATGTCAAACACTTTGGCGCATTCGCTCGCTGTGAAGTCAGACAAGACGAGACGCATGATCAACTCCGAACAGCAGGGAGATTACACAAAGCGAAAGCATGTGGTTCTCAGCTCGCCCCGTCTAATCCCGGGGTTAAGTTAAGATTCCGCAAGCTTTGACATGGATCCGCTCGCCTGCCCTCGCAATAATTTCCAAAAGTGCAGGTCGCCAGATGGGCACCGGCTTTGTTTAAGCAGCCGCGTGCGTGCTGCCATGGTGACGCTCCACGTCCGGCTCCGCCGCTAACGTTACTCCTCCTACTATCACCTCGCGCGGCATGGATTATTTACGCGCCCGTGTCCATGTGGCCGGCGAGCTTTCCGGCGCCAACCGTGAGCACGCCCGCGTTGTCTAGGCCATCCAGTACGGTCGCAACTTGCGTGGTCGCAGCGCGGATGCCAATGGTGGTGGAGCAAGTGGGGCGTGTCCCGGCCTCCACGTCCACGGCCACCGCGGCGCGCGGTGCACATGGAGGGTGGTGGATGGATCGTTGGAGCTGGACAAGCGATCGCTTTTCGGGTACGTGTGATCGCCGTGTCGCCTGAGGCTGTGAGGTCGTGGGGATACGGCCCAGTGAGATGGCCACGATCATCGCTTCGTACTATGCTATGCGCGTCCCGGCCTTTTCAGGCGAGGCGGAGCAATGATAGATTTCCTGGATTAATCTGGCGCGATTCGGTATCTGTTTGGATTACCTAGTTAAATCGATATCGTAGGATCCGGAGACCGGCCATCATGTCTGGCTGTCACTGTCAGGATCACTTGCAGCGAGATATCGATTGCATTATTAACAACGAGTACTAGTACTAGCAGTAGTGCTCCTGTATGCTCTACCAGTTCGTCGACGCAGTGGTACCCGGCCTGGCATGCATGCGCCAGGCCACTAAACTGTCGGTCTCATGATGCTTGTTGTTTAGGGAAACCAATCTCATGATGCTTATAATATAATGATATAGTCGAATATTCTGGAGAACCGACGAAATGTGAACTTTTGAGCTAAAGAAAGCCAATAATGTCTGTACCACTAAGCACACAACAATTTTTTTTTTTTGAGAATCACTAAGCACACAACAGGGCAAACCATTGTGGCAACCAATGGAGACTAGGCCCACGTCTTCCCGCTAGTAGGCCGGCCCAATAAGGTGGTTTTGAGGCATTGATCCTTTTTCTTTTTTCGCTTCACCTGCATTGAAACTACGAATCCTGCTCTGGTTTTTCATACAATAAAGCCAATACTTGTTGTTTTGAGTTCACTATTACATGCTCCTTCAATAAAAATACTTTGTACTCTCTCCGTTTCACAATGCAGTGCGCCCGTGCTTTCCGAGATCTAAGTTTGACCATACATTTAACCAACGAGATCGACTGCGGCGGGAGCAAAATACCAATTCAGTGATATAATTTTTTGCTCCCGCCGCAATCGGTCTCGTTGGTTAAATGTAGTGTCAAACTTAGATTTTGGGAAGCGCGAGCGCACTACATTGTGGCACGGAGGGAGTATAACACTACTATTTCATACTTGTTGCAACTAAGAAGACTAGTGTGATTGGTACCCACGCAAGAATTATCGGGGACAAAAGAAGGGTTTATATCATCGAAAGTGTTACTCTAATCTCGAGAACAAATGCACGCTCGTGAACACTAAATTTTGAAAGATGTTAAAAAAACATCTTAATTTTTGTGTGGATGAACATCAACAAGTTTTCTATCATCCTACAAAATTTCGCCAAGAAAAGACATCCGTAGAGGTGTGTGCCAGAAAAACAAAATTGAGTGCTCCAAAATGCACCTTTTAAGCCTCCATATTTTTGAACAAGCCTCCACGGATGTCATTTTCAAGGTGAAACATTGTAGGATGCTAGAAAATTTATTGATGTGCATCACAAAAAAGATCATATTTTTATTTACTTTTTAATTTACTGTTCATACAGATGTACTTGAGCTCGGGAGCATATTATCCGTGTGATAATTTCATCTATTTGATTTTAGAATTGCTCAACACAAAACGGACTTGCTAAAGAAATGTGAACTGAGGTAAAGAAACCCAATACTGAATGCCGGATCCCCTAAGCAACAAGTGGGGAAAAACAAGGGAGCAACTAACTAACTGTTTCCCATTGCCACGTCAGTCCGCCCCACGTAGGTGGCGGTTGGAGTCCTGTCCGGCGATTGCGGGGCGATCACGGAGGCGATCTTCGCCCTGGGAGTCCGAGTTAGGGTTTCCGTC
>CBMN010749404.1:1424-17537 GCA_000582825.1 Hordeum pubiflorum | reverse complement strand
TCCGTTCCTGGACTACCTCCCAAGCTCCGCGCCGACGTTGGAGCAAACGTCGTCGCAACGGCGGAACCCGAGGACACATGTCCACCACAAGAATGCCGCCGCCGCCACACCATCCTTGCTTGAACAGTCTGGTTTCCAACCATAGGACCAACGGCCTCGCCAGGGAAGGATTAATCTTTATTCGACGCCGCCATCGCCGTTGCCGAAGCCAAGACGATGAACAACTTAAAAAACCTAGACTACGAGGACTAAAAAACCTAGTAGTAATGGTACTTGATCGCTTGTACATGGACTGGGTACACGAGGAAATAGTACACGGCGTCTATACTCCGATAAAAATTTGACAGATAGGCGTACGCAGGAGAGATCATACCTGCAAGGCAGGAGGCCTTATTGAATCACGTCGTAGAGACATCCGTGCAAGTCAGCGGGCGACGCTCAAAGTGCAAAACGTGCACTTGACCACCAACATCCGTCGGCTCTGGAATTCCCTGTAGATGATGCATAATCTGTTTACGACTTCAGAAAGTCTCTCAAGATAGGCAGCAAAGAAGTGTTGGAGAGGATGCACGCGTGACATGGACATGAACCACTGTCGTCAGCAAGGCATTGCAAAACATAAGAAAGGTAAGTATAAACATAGGAGTACCACTGATGATGGGACAAGCATCATCTCTCCAATTCAAAACAACATGCCGTTCGTTGTGCTCCGGTCGGGACGGTCAACCCTGCATGCACACAATGACACAATGGATAGACAAAGAAACCTGCACATCTGCTATAAGAACAAAAAAGAAGTGGATGGTGATGAAATATAGCCTATATAAATAGAAGATGAATAAGCTGGCTACAACAACATCCGACACAAACTAGATGTTCCCTTGAGGCTCTGCAACATCACATCATGCATCCCACAACATAAAGTCACGACTAACATTACAGCTACTGCAGATGTTTCCTGCCACAGCCCCCTAATAACTACAACAGACACAGACGATGATGCCCAGTCAGCAGACAGACAAATTCAATAGGTAAGGTAAAACAACGACCAAGGAGTTACAATCCATACAACGGTGCCATGATGAGAGCGAACCCATTTACAGGGGAAGTTCACGGTTGGTTTAAGCTTAAGCCTTCCTTCTGCGCTTCTTTCCAGTTGAAGAGGCCCCCTTGCCAGATGCCTCCTGTTCCATTTCAGATGCCTCAGCCTCTTCTTTCTCCTCCTTCTGTGCTGCTTCTTTCTCCTTCCGCTTCTCTTGAACAGATCCAGATCCAATACCCGCCACTGGAGTAGTGGCAGCGCTTTTTGGTTTCCGCCCAGGCCTACCCTTCACAGATCCATCACCCGATTTGCTTCCATCCTTTCCCTTGCTCCCAACCTCCTTCAGCTTCTGGTTGCTGCTGTCTTTAGCTAAATCATCCTTTGTCTTGTTAGCTGATCCAGTGGTGGCTTTCTCCTTGCCTTCCTTCTTAATCTCACTGGGAGTTTTAGGTGTCCCCTTGGCATCCTTCATAGCAGTTTTCCCCTTTGATTTGCTTGGAGTTGTAGATGGTGTGCCACCATTGTTGGGGCGCCAACCTTTCGGACGGCCTCTTTTCTTTGGAAGCTCCCCTCCATCACTGCCACCGTGAACAAAAACAAGTATCAGATGAGTTCTACGCAAACAAGTTTAATAAGGAGGCTTCTATGTGTCCATTACTAACCTTTTAGGTGTTTCTATTTTTTCTTCCTTCACTGGCAGCAGCATGATTCCTCTCCCTTTTCTGCCACGGCGCCTGCTTGGAGAAATCAGTAACACAAGTTAAGCAAATGACCTCATGGGGTTAGGGCAGTGCACAACAACATATCTAGCTTTGGTCAAACACATCAAAATTAACAGTGCTCAGAACTGGGGCCACTGGCCAATAATAAGGTGAGCTAGGTTTGTGGTTTCAATTGGCCAAGGACAAACTTTCCCTGATTGTTTAAGATTTGACTGAAATCAATAGCAATTCCACACTGGAAGATTTGGAATCTGATAACCATGCTACCAGTACCACATCCACTATAACACTATATTGTTAGTCTACTCCGCAAAGTCCGCTAGCACTGGAATGATACTATCAAATCAACACAGGATAACAAATGCTCAGCATTGATAGACATGATAGACAGGAATCAGGTTCTATATAAGTGAGTATAAGAACTTGCACCATGCCCGCGAAGCTTGGTTAGATTTAATGAAATTATGCATGTGCACACGCATGCATATGAGCAGCATTCTAAACATAGTGACATGAACGCCTACAATAGTGACCCTATCAGGTTTAAGTTAGCCACTTTAAGTGCACTTGTGCATATTGGTTCTCAATACAATAGTGATGCATGAATCAATTTAGCTACTAAGAAATTAGACAGGCAATTTGGAAGCTGCAGGTACAAGAATGATGAAAATGATTTTGCTTACGTCTCAGATGGTGCATCAGGAGTTTTGCCTTCTTCCTGCAAGAATAACAGTTACTCAGAAACAAGGGAATAAAACATTATCCTAACATTATCATGAGGTGAATAACATGTGCATACCTCACTGATGAAATCCCATTTTTCATCCCTAAGCAGCAGTACCTCTACATCTCCATCATCATATGCAACCTATGCTCCAAGAAGCAAAAGAGACAAAAAAGAGAAGGAAAAAAACAAATTGAACAATGGACTTTGAATCAAACATTAGTTCTTCATGTAAACCAAATAGCCACTGCAGGGAGATAAAACAGTGTACTGACCTTGTGCCTTTTGGAATGGGTATCAAATGAGTCAACAACACCCTTGTAAAACCTGCAAATATAAATAATGGCTTTCAAAATCTAATCTAAAATGAATAGCAAAATAGCAAGGCGCCAAAATGGATCAACCAGGTAGAACCATCAACAACAAGCCGAAATGGCTCAAGTTTAAACAGCAAACAGACTTTCCAAAATCTGAATGAGAATATTAAATTATGTGTGATTTGAAAGGAAATCGAAGCATCTATGCTGTAGATTTAGAAGCGTTCAACATAACAAGGCATACTGTAGTTAAAAGAACTGAGCTAATAATGGCATGTAATATCTCTACAACTACTTCACTTAGGTTAACAGTGTGCTAGTAACAACAACTAAGCCGTCTACAATTGGAGAATCCAGGAACTGATCATCTTAAGGACTGGCTACATTTCATACGCATGCAATATTCACCCCCACTTACATCTCATCGTCTGGCCACCATACTTTGATCCTTGCACCAACTAGGCTACCATCCAGACCTTTGTCCTTCCTTGAGCGAGGAGTCTAACAAGAGCGTAAAAAGTTTAAGTATCATAGCATTTAGATAAAACAAACACAGGCTGTGTTTGGAATTGCGGTGGATTATGATAGTTCCATTTGCACATGTGACTAAGAATGAATACCTCTTCAGTATCTTGCTCACGCTTCCTCTTCACCACATTATTCTCCCCACTTTGACCCTTGGTTCTACCTGACCCCTTGGTCAGAGACTTTGGAGAGACCATTTCCTGTATTGCAATGAAACAATTGGTATATGAATTAGACTGTTCATAAACAACTAAAGTATGATATCACATTTACGAAATTCAAGTTGAAGTGTCATATGAATTGCTGATTTCTCATGCCACTGAGCTCTAAGGTAAGAACTTCCAGCAAAGAGAGCATCATACCAGCCATTGAACCACAACAAATTACTGATATGATATACTAGCATTAATTTAAATACAGGTAATTTAATTATATTAGTAAAGAACAGTTTTAAGGAACATATATGAAATTAAAGTTCCAGGATACACAAAAATATAAATCCACACAAATTTGTGATAAATATTGGATAATACAGGCAAATCACTGTTAACAGCAGACACCATGAATATGTGTACAAAATCAACCAGTGATAAGAAAATAACCTTTAGAGTCATGTCCTTGGTGGTGTCCTCCTCAGAGAGGATTTCTTCCTTGTGCTGTTTCAAACTGGGCTTTTGCTGCTTCTTTGATGATTCTCCTTCACCAGTCTTTTTTGTGGAAGATTTGATATCATCCTTAGCTGATCGCTTTGTTAACTTCCCAGTTGAATCCATAGCCTCCTCAGTCTTCTTCAAATCTAAATCTGAAGATTGGTTATTTCTAGCAGCCTTTTTCTCTGATGACTTTGGTCCAGGAGGTCGGCCTCGTTTTGGCTTAACTACATCATTTGTGGTATCAGCACGCTTTGGTACATTATCAGCCACCCCATTGACTACCTTCTTGTCTGCAGACAACTCTCCAGATACTACATGAGCTTCTTTGTCAACATCCACATTAGAGTGTGGAGTTGCCACAGACTTGCAGGGTTTGAGCTTCAGGTCTTTTTCTGAATCAACATCAGATGACTTCTTGGGCTTTGCTTCAACAGGTTCTACACCTTCGTCATTAGCAGATTTCAACTGATCAGCATCTTTTGTGTCTTCAGGCTGTTCAGGCTTCTCTTTTGGTGATGCTGGTCCTTTTGGTGACACTGGTCCTTTTGGAGATGCTGGTCCCTTTGGAGACGCTGGTCCTTTTGGAGACACTGGGCCTTCATTAGCCTCACCATTATCAACCAGAGTTGCACCACTGCTAATAGCAGTAGTCGGAGTACCATCTTGCTCCAGTTTTGAAGATTCCTGGAAATATAGATGTGTTGCTGTACTATCAATCATTTCAACAAGGGACCCCCTTCCATGGATATAGAAGCATACCTGAGGCAGTTCATCAGAAATAGTCCTTTCCGAAAGTTTGCCATCATCCACCTGAATGTGAGAACTCAAAAGTATGAACAGGTGCATCCACACAAACACCATACAGCCAACATATTGACCTTTTGGATCAAATGAACTATTTGTTAAGTATTACTCAGATCAGGCTGTTAAATTCATCCTACAGGCTAAAACAAATCACAGTTCCATCATCCATGTGACCCCTCTCAGTCTATTCAAGAGAGCTGAGAACATTTATGAATTACAGACACATCAGACAACATACTAAGATATTATTATAAGCATGATGGTTTACACCTATAATAATCATACGACAATCGAAAATCTAACGAAATGAAAATATCTCCTCATAATAGTTACGACATGTAAGTAACATTACTGACCGTGTCCTTCCCAGAAGGATCAACATTGTTGTCTTCCCTGACAACCTTATCGCCTTCACAAACCAGCGTGACAATTTTGCTGTATTCATCCAAGGGAGTGCCTTGAACTTGAAGTAACTGCAGGAATATTGGTTTTAGCTTCCCATCTTCACATGAGCTTATCACCTTCTCTGCAAGTTCAAAAGATGCTGGAGACGTTTCCTGGGAACATAAAACAAAAAAAATAGTTTATGTGAACTTCCCTCCTTGCTTGGGCAAGATAAATCCATATTATCAGCGTGAAGAAAGTTGAAATGATATACCCTCTCCTCATTTCTAGCCTTTTGAAGAAGATATGATGCAAGCGATGTCTGTATTTCTTCACTCTCATCTATTACAAGTTTCATTGTTGTTACCATAGATGATATGACAACTTCTGGTTGGTTTGATCTGAAAACAGGACGACAAAAGGTAATTTCCATTAGAATCCGTCCAGAAAAACACGATGGGTACATCTAAAATGATAACGCCTCACGTACCATCATCATTTTTAATTTAATTGAACAAACATATCAGCACAACCCAGCTTTGCTGGTATCAATGTAAAAGAAAATGCATCTGCAGCTTTTAACAACTATTACAATTACCAGGAAGGGGAATGCAGCATTACCAACATAAAAAGGTAATTCTAGCAACTTGCAAAACAACAACCGCTATGATATTGGCAGCTTAGTGTTAGTTTAATGAGTTTAAATACATAAAGTTAAAATCTTCTTTTAGCAAAAACATTGAATAAGATACTAGGATCTGATAATTCTGCTAGATTGTTAAGAAAAAATGTACAGGACAGGTACAGCATTTTATCTAAGAATTTGTCCATTAAAAACACATAACAAGCAAAACCATTTTAGGCAAGTAAAATAACACCTTGTACATGTCAGGAGAATATCAACATAGCTTAGCAAAACTTACTAAACATACCCAGAAACTAGCAAGAAGAAGAAATAGATAAACTTAAGGTGAATAGGCTTCTTACGTCACAGTTGCGAAAAAATGTTTAAACATCTGCAGAATCAGATCATCCAACTCAAGGTCTAACATGACCACACACGACCGGACCTTTGCCACGGTCTCAAGAATTGAAACCCTCCTTGCAAAGGACGGGCTCTCAATATCATCTAAATTCTGAAAAGTCCCCACAATTATGGAAAACAAATCCTGACAAAGCAGACAGAACAGGTCAGGATACAAGATAGAGAATAAATTAATCATATAATCAGGAAAGACATATTACCCTCATAAGATTGTCATCATAGGGAGCCTCGGGTGCAGTGATCCTTGTAACCTCAGATATACAAGATGCTATAGCAAGTTTGACCTGGGCATTAGGGTGAGTCAAAAGCTCATTCCTAACCAGGGCATCCATTGCTGGGCGAACAGCAGCAAATGTGCTTGCTGCAGGTGATTGCTCCACTCTCAACAGATATTTCTCGACGTCCTGCATATAGAAACGATCAACTTGTTAAATCACATGAGCAAATTTAAGCTATAGTAGCCGCTGCCGTAATCAGACTCGGCAGTTACTCGAATTCTAAAGAGACATAATCATGTATATCAGTACCCAACAATAGATGACGCTCTGCCAATGACTGAAAACACTCTCCTTTTTTGCCATTACCAAGAATTGGACAAAATCAAGAGAAGCAGCGACCAGGTAAACATAAAGCTTATTGCAATCATCCGAAAGCCACAGATACAATCACAACGACAAACCCTACAGACAGCCGTAACGGACATAGAAAACCAAACAAGATAAACACACAAAGTTGAGAGAGAAGGCTCACGTATAGGAGCTTGAGCAGGCCGTCAGAGTCGTCGGGCGCCTCCTGCAGGCGGGCGCCGACATCCTTGAGTTGCTCCTCAAGGTCGTTGTCCGCCCCGTCCGCCGCCATTTGAGGCGCCGGGAGCGGCGAATCGGGGCGCGGGCCGCCCGGATCGGGGCGCCTGCCCGGAGATCTGCAGCCGCTAGGGTTTCCCCTCGCGGCGCGGTGGGGGCAGGAGGACACGGCGTCCCTCCCACGCGAGGGGCGAGGCTTGAGGGGGCGAGAGGGAGGTGGCGGTGGACGGAGGTGGTGACGAGGGAGATTTGTCCCGCTCCCAACCCCCCGCTCCCTTTCCACGACGGGACGCGATTTCGGTGCGGCTCTCTGTGGCTCGGCCTTGCGAGGGCAAAGGCAGGGTGGTGGAGTGGAGCGGTGTTTGGAATCGGCGGGCGATTTATGGAGGGGTTTGGGCCACTTCGGCGCGGGCGCGGCCTGCCAATTTTGCCCACGGACGCGTCGGGGGCGATCGTGCTCCGCTTTTGGGCGCCCTTGCGTCCGAGCCGCCGCCGCCGCGGGGCAGTGCACGCAGCACCCCGGGGAGATCTCGGCCGTCCCTTGCTTGGATCGGGCGGTCGGATGCTTGCCACGCCCCTCGCTCTCACCGATTTGGCAATTTTTGCTAGGTTTTCGGCCCTCCTGCACACCAAATCATCAATCAATGATAAGAAGGGGGCAAAAATGTGAATTTCTTTCCTCAAAAAAAGGGACACAAGATGCAACCATGGGGGTGGAAGGTTGCTTGGAGCGGGCGGTCCGACGATTGCCACGCCCCTCGCTCTGCCCGATTTGGCAATTTCCGCTAGGTTTTCGGCCATCCTGCACATCAACCATCAATTAACAATAAGAAGGAGCAAAATTTTGTTTTTCTTTCTCAAAAAAGGGGGCATAAGATGCAACCATGGGGGTGGAAGTGCGAGCCATAGCGCGGCGGTGCCGTTGTGGCATCACGACGGCGCTCCGCCAACTGGAAGTGACAATCGATCTTGAAGTCGTCGAAGAAGATAAGGCGGAGGGGGGCGAAAGGCGGAAATAACACTAACGAGGAGAAGGATTGTGGTGAGAGATGGAAGACGACGGTTCGATGAATATATGTACATATAGGGGCGAGGCGCGGGTCAGGGGATTGCCGCATCGAGCGGTTGCTATTGTTTTGCGTAAGAAGTAATGACGCGATATAGTCGCATCTCGTACAAAACGTGCGATAAGTAAGATACCTAGTATGTCACGATATATCGGTTGATCTATGCACGAAAGAGAAGAGAAGACGGTGCTTTTAGGGCATCTCCAAAGCGAACCCTTAAACCGTCCGCAACCGTCCGGACTAAGCGGTCGGGGCGTGTTTAGCCATCCAACAAGGGCATGTATCGTTCCGTTGAGCGGTCCGGACGTGCTTTTTTTGGCAAACTCGAAACAAACTTGGGAGCTTTGCAGGAGTCCGGACAGCAACCACGTAGGACTCCGACACCCCCGGCCCACCCAAAACCCCTCCCGGACCATGCGCCTCCATCCTCCCATTTTCTCTCCTTCAGCTTTTCTCTCTTGCCTTCGTCGCCGCTCCACCACCCCGGCTGCCACGCCACACCCCCTGCCGGAACTCAATGAGTCTGTCACCTCCAAGGGTACACCCGGGCGCCATGTCGCTTCTCCTCCGCCATTATTCCACACCTCTCCACCGACCGTCGTGCAGGTACCATCCGCTCCTACGATACTCACCATGCCAGGCAACTGTTCGGTGAATTGCTCGAGCCAAAAAATTGTCCCTTCTTTTTTGAAGCAATGGATTCAGATTTGAATTACATATACGAGCACTATGTTGAGTCGTCCGACGAGGAGGACTACATGGATGATATGGCAATGATGCAAGTGGTGCTTGCAGACGCGGAGCATGCGGCGGATCATGTTCTCAATTTAAAGGGATCGATAAAGGGTCATCGAGTGCTCAACCGCAACAGGGTGCGCGGCCATTTGACGCTGATGGGCGACTACTTTGCGCCCCCCCTCCCAATTCCCTCTTCGCCGACAATTTTCGTCGGTGTTTTAGATGTTCAAAAATGTATTTGATCGTCTCCACCATGGTGCCCCGTCCTTTAATGACTACTTCATCTTCAAGAAGGACACGGTGGGAAGGATTGTGTTCTCTGGTTACCAGAAGTGTAAAGCCACGCTGGGATGCTTGCATATGGCACGGTCGCTGATTCATGGGACAAGTACCTACGGATGTCTGAGAGCACATACGGGGGATGCCATGGTCAGGTTTGCAACTATCATGGTCAAGGTGTTTGGACCTCGATACTTGAGGGAACCAACTATGGCAGACACCCAGTGGATCTAGTCAATCTCGGGAGCAAGAGGGTGGCCAGGTTTGTTCGGACTCTTGATTGTATGCATTGGAAATGGAAGAACCGCCAGAAAGCTTTACAAGGGCAATATCAGGGTCATGTTAAGAAGCTCACCCTCATTATTGAAGCAGTTGCATCACATGATCTTTGGATTTGGCACACTTTCTTTGGCATGCCCGGGGCTCACAATGACATCAATGTGATGCAGTAATCACCATTGTTTGCTAGGCTGACTGAAGCAAAAGCTCATCCTTGGCACTATACTATCAATGGGCATGAGTACAACATGGGCTACTATCTGGTTGACGGTATCTATCCTTTGTCAACAACATCTCTAACCCAGTTGGCCAGAAAAAAGTCTCATTTTGCCCAAAGACCATAAGCGGCTAGAAAGAACGTTGAGAGGGTATTTGGAGTTCTGCGGGCACGTTTTGCATTTGTTCGTGAACCTGGTAAACAATGGGATATGGAGACCTTGTGGGAGGTGATGACCTGTTGTGTGATCATGAACAACATGATCGTGAAGGATGAGGATGAGGATGCTGCCGCAACTCTTGAATTTGAGAACATGAGTGATCCTATCGAACTTCCAGACCAGAATCTAACTACATTTGAAGAGTTTGTTCAAATGCACTAACAAATTCGGCATCGAGCAACTCACGAGCAACTGAAGAAATATTTGGTTGACCATTTATGGGCGGTTACGGTGGACAACAATGTTGGGTGTAATATTTGAATTGTTTAAAATCGGAACTGTCGTTGCATTTGAACATTTGAACTATTCTAGACTATATACGCGGCTATTTAAAAAAACTGGGATCGAATGTATGCGGATAGTGTTGGATGGTTGGCTCCCGCATTCGTGTCCGCGGACTAGTCCCTGGCATTGTTTTGGGATTTTCATGAGTTTTGATTTGAGTTGGATTAATGTATCTCTTTTGCAGGAATTTTTTTCAATCTATTCATTAAATATCAAGGTAGTACAAAAAACACCAGATGTAAAAATTACATCCAAGTCCATAGACCACCTAGCGACGACTCCAAGCACTAGAGCGTGCCGAAGGCACACCGCCGTCATCACGCCTCCATCGCTGGAGCCGGGCAAACCTTGTTGTAGTAGACAGTCGGGAAGCCATCATGCTAAGGCCTAGAGGACCAACGCACGAGAACAACAAATGTCGTCGACAAAGAGAAGCATAGATCAGAAGGATCCAACATGTAGACACATGAATATAGACGAACGAAGATCGGATTCAAGCGGATCCACTGAAGACAAACATCGGCCGAATTCCGCATGATCCGCTGAAGAAAAACCTCCACACGCCCTTCGGTGATACTAGAAGCATCATGAGGGTGGGGGCTAGGCAGGGAGAACCTTATTTCATCTGCAGGGAGCCGCCGCTGCCACGTCTTCCTAAGTAGGATGCATACCCTAGGAAAATTCAAAGAAACACCTAAAAACAGAGCCCTGCCGCTGGCTAGGACTGGGATCCACCACCCCTATAGGGCCCCAATGCCATAGGAGACGAGGCAGTCCGGCAGCTGCGCGGCAGGAGGCAACGGAAACCCTAGGTTGGACATGTGTGCTAGTTGTATTAATGTATCTTTAGATAAATTTTTGGGTTTTTACACTGTTGGGAAAAACTCTTGCATTTTTCCTTGTTTGGATTTACATTTCGTTTTTCCTATCATTCTTTATCTAGATTGATTCTACGCGAGCTGAACTTCATTCCACCTTCCGCACTCCTCTCTTCGTACTTGTCGGTGATGTGCCACATATTAGTGGTGTGCCCGGTACTTGGAATACTAGTTGTATGTTCATAGACGTGCACATCACTAGTAATTCTGACAATAATTGAGATGCGAGCTCACTATGCAATGAGCTCACCTTCTACCTACTTATCCCCTCCAAGCTTCCTCTTCCTCCCTTGCTTAGGCATCTTTCATTTCTAACCTATATCAAGATATCTACTCCCGCCCACTCCCCCCTGCGCACCATCGCTAGACCCCTCACCCCACCATCTTTAGATCTAGATCTAAATCTCTACCCTGCCCCTTCCCACATTCTCTAGATCCAGATCCAAACTTTTACCCTGACCTCTATAGATCCAGATCTACATCTCTACCCCCACATCCTCTCTAGATCTAGATCTCAATCTCTCCTTCCACTACACAAATCCTCCCACCTACGCTACATTGAATAGCCTCAAAGCTCTATCTCCTCTATTAATTACTCCCTAATCTCTCACCCCTTCATAACTTCTTACCAAATCCCCCTCCATAATTTCCTCCAAAATCTCCTTTTCTCCCTTCCATAGCTCTCGACTCATTATAACCCTTACATATATCTTTTTCACCTACCCTCTATTAATTTCTCCCAAATCTATCTCTCCCCTATTAATTTCTACCAAATCTCTCTCCCTCCATAACTTCTTACCAAATTCTTTGCCCTCCATAACTTCCTCAAAAATCTCCCTTTCTCCCTTCCATAGCTTTTGACCCATTATGACCCTTAAACATATCTTTTCAACTACCCTCTATTAATATCTCCCAAATCTTTCTCTCCCCCTATTAATTTCTCCCAAAATCTCTCTCTTCCACTATTAATTTCTTCCAAATATCTCTCCCATCCATAACTTACTAAATTCTCTGCCCTCCACAATTCTCTTCAAAATCCCATTTTCTCCCTTCCATAACTTTTGACCATTGTGGCCCTTAAACATATCTTTTCACATACCCTCTATTATTTTCTCCCAAATCTCTCTCCCCCTATTAATTTCTTCCGGATTTCTTTCCCTCCATAACTTCTTACCAAATCCTCTGCCCACCATAATTTCCTCCAAAAACTCTTTTTCTCCCTTCCATATCTTTCGCCCCATTATGGCCTTAAACATATCTTTTCACCTACCCTCTATTAATTTCGTCCAATTCTCCCCCCCCCCTTATTAATGTCTCACAAATCTTTCTCCCTCCATAACTTCTTACCAAATCCTCCCCTCCGTAATTTCCTCCAAAATCTCATTTTCTCTCTTCCATAGTTGTCGACCAATTATGGCCCTTACACATATCTTTTCACCTACCCTCTATTAATTTCTACCAAATATCTCTCCCTCGTATTAATTTCTTCCAAATATCTCTCCCCTCCATACCTTCTTACCAAATCCTCCCCCTCCATAATTTTCTCCAAAATCTTCTTTTCTCCCTTCCATAGCTTTTGACCCATTATGACCCTTACACATATCTTTTCACCTACCCTCTATTGATTTCTCCCAAATATCTCTATCCCCCTATTAATTTCTTTCAAATCTCGCTCCTCCATAACTTCTTACCAAATCTTGCCCTTCCTAATTTCCTCCAAAATCTCCTTTTGTCCTTCCATAGCTTTCGACCCATTATGACCCTTACACATATCTTTTCACCTACCCTCTATTAATTTCTCACAAATCTCGCTCTCCCCCTATTAATTTATCCCAAATCTCTGTCCCCGCCATCACTTCTTACCAAATCCTCTCCTCTCCATAATTTTCTCAAAATTTTGCTTTTCTTTCTTCCATAGCTTTCGACCCATTACGCCCCTTACACATATCCTTCAACCTACCCTACATTACATAACCTCGAAATTTGCTCTCCTCTATTAATTACTCCCCAAATATCTCCCCTCCATAATTTCCTCTAAAATCTCCTTTTCTCCCTTCCATAGTCCATTACATCCCTTACTGTTTTGAAGCAGATACCCCTCCCCCTGATGGTGCCCTGGATAAGGGGGCACTAGCACTACAAAAAAGACGCATCCGTGACATTGGCCCGAACGAAAACTTTTTTTTGTCATGGATGTGACACTTTCATGATGATAATTGTGAGAAAACACATATCATCATAGATGTGTTGGGCTCCTACTTACATGATAAAAAATTATGACAGAAAATGGGCTTTTCATCCTAGGTGGGCCGGAGGCGGACCTGCATGACATTCTTTGGGTCGTCCATGACGTAAAATATCATGGTAGAAGTGAGGGCGTGATTTTTTTTTGGGATTTCCTGGTATATGGTGGGTGGGTGGGCCAGAGCGATGCAAGGGTGGTAGCACGTTTCTCACGTACGCGCGCGTGCATGCGAGCCCATCGTTCGATCGCTTACTAAACTCGAGCGAGCCCATTGCTCGCTTACTGAACCCGATCGATCGATCCCTCGGGCTATGTACTGAACCCTAGCGATCGATCCCTCGCACTACGTATTGAACCAAAGTGATCCCTTCGCTGCTTACTAAACCCGTGATCCTTTCCCTGCCTACTGAACCCGATCGATGCGAGCGAGACTCATGCGTGTACGTAGTTGCTGGCCCGATGGATCGATGCGTTTCATCGGGCCCCCGCACAAGATGTGAGTTGACCTAGCCGGTTGGTTGCCTCTCGATGAACAGTCTCCATTGCTACCGCGCACGCGATACGTAGATCAAGTCGAGACCTGTAGTCGGTTGGTCGTGGATGAACAATCGAAGTTGTTGTCGCGCGCGTGTATGCCCCACCCTAGTCGGTTAGGGTTGGATGAACAGGACATTGTGGTAGTGGTAGGCAGTTGGCGCTGGATGAACAGTACCTCGTGGTAGTACTTGGTTGGTGCTAGATGAACAAGACCCTGAGGAGGCGGTGCCGCACTACACCAGACCCCGGATGGTTGGGTGTGGATGAATAGTACCCCATGGAGGCTATAAGCAGTTGGCGGTGCATGAACAGTAGCCCGTGGAGGCCGTTCCACACTACGCCACACCCGTCCCGATGAACACGACCCCTTTTTGACTGTAGGCAGTTGAACAGAACTCCGTTTCGGTTGTTTTACGGTACGTCACACCCCTCCCGATGAATGGGACCCTGTTTCGATCGTAGGTGGTTGGCGCTGGTTGAACAAGACCATGTTCCGATCGTTTTGCTATACGCCACAACACCAACCGACAGGGGGGGTCGATGAACAGGACCCTGTTTCAGCTGTTCCATCCAAGTCGGTTGGCTTCCCATGAACATGATGTCGTTTGGGTTGTTCCGACCTCGTTGGTTGGCCCCCGATGAACAGGACGTTGTGTCGTTGTCGTCCCCACTCTGTTGGTGCTCGTTGAACAGTACCCCTTGCTGCGTAGAGTCATTCATATATACGCTAGGACGGCCGATCGTATATACGCGAGTCTTACTGGCCGGTACACGCTTTAGACGTGACCGTGTTACCTGCTACGTCGGGTGCCAAATTTCCTACTACGACATGTGGCGCTCCTTACTTGGCCACGGTTCATCGTTGTAGAGAGACCGACTAGTATATATGTTGCATCGGATAGATAGCACAATACGTACGCTTCAATCTGGTGGGTCCTAGCTGTCAGGGGGAGGAATCTTTTTTGTGCGTAATAAGGGGGCACTAGCTTGCGTGCGGCCATGGACCTAGTGGGTCCCTAATGCCAGCCTCTCCATGTATAATCCTCTTTCGATGGTTGTCGTTCGTTGACCACGTACGGTTCAACCTGGTGGGTCCCACATGTCAGGGGGGAATCATTAAAATAAATCGCGTTAAGGAGGCACTTGCTTGCGTCCGGCCATGGACCCGGTGGGTCCCTATTGTCAGCCTCTCCATGTGTAGTCCTCTTCCAATGGCTCTCGTTGTTGACCATGTTGACCACACCGCGTCGAGCACACCAAGGCGATGGACAATGACGACTCGGCGAGGCCTCAGATGGGAACAAACCAGAGCCAGGGAAGACACAATAGTGGATGTGCACGCGGAGGGGAGTACGAGGGTTGACTAGTTCAGCTGCGGGGTGAGGTTGTCGTCGACGAAAAATAACATGAAATGTGGGTGGGTAGAGGGATGGCTTTGCCAGCGGTGAGAGCATGGTGGGGGCGGTGAGGCCTGCACGGCAACACATCCGGCTACGGGAGACACGAGTAGGCGGTCATGTCGGTGCTGGGAGCAAGAAGATCAAAGATTGAACAAGCACGACACCCGTTAAATTGACATCCAACTGTCACCGCTGCTAGAATCGTTTGTGGACTAAGTTGACAAAGCCTTGCATATGCGTCAACTTGGTAGGCCCACAAGTCAGCCTCCAAATCTATGTTACACGGCATACATTTCATTTGCTATTTTTAACAATTTACAACCCATTTGCAAATTCTTAAGGAATTTATCGTAGTCCATTTTCTCTTTGTTAGTATTACAAACCATTTTCTGCCCAAGACGAGGGTTAAAAATTTGAATGCAATTTCTTAAATTTTGCATATTTCGGTGGGGTCCGACATATTTTTAATCACAAAATTTTGAGCCAAATTCAGATTTATATCAAAATAAATTTCAATTAGTTTAAAATTCAATGAAACGTGAAATCTCGAAATCATAAAAAATCCAAAATTTAAAGCTAATTGCCCATTTGTTGTGTTTTTTATATTTACAACCCACTTGATATTACTTTTAAGAGTTACATCCCATGTTCTTAGCAGGCCGAATGCATCCCACCTCGTCTTAAGATTTACAGCCCAGTAGGGCGAAGAAAAGTAAGTTGGCCCGGGTTGGGTATTCTTCAAAAAATAGAAGTCGGGCTAGCCATTTTAACAAAGAAAACAAATAGCACATTAATTGTTTTTCTTAGAATTTACAACCCCATTTGCTTTCTTCGAAATATACGTCTTTGCTTGGCTGGGTGAAAAGATAATATTGGTCTGGAAAGAGTAATGTTATACAAAATAATAGATATTTTGCACACGAGTTGTGATACATCTCCAATGTATCTA
>CBMN010749394.1:0-14467 GCA_000582825.1 Hordeum pubiflorum | reverse complement strand
CTCCACCGACGTAGCCGACTAGGACTCTTGTAATCCTAGGACCTCGTATCTTATATAAATTGGGTTTGTGCTTGTCGTAGAACACATCTAGAAATATCGTGGTAGGTTACTTGTACTCTGTACACACTCCAATGCAATAAACACAAACATGATGTAGGGTGTTATCTCTTCGGAGAGCCTGAACCTGGGTAAACCCTGTGTCTTTGTTACCATTGCTCCTAGACGCCTAGCTTAGGATCCTCTACCTTGAGATCTGTCGGATTTAGCTCTGTCATACGCTGAGTAGATCGGCATGTTGACAACAGACCAGCACAGCACCGCGCGGGCAGCCAGCACACCTGATGTGCTGCCACATGTGAATTATTGGACGTTAAGATGTGGTGGATAGAGTCGGGGTTAGTGGTGAATCTCGATCGAAGCAGGGCGACGGTCATACGAAAGTGTGGATAATGGCATCCTTTGGGACGTCACAGTCGCACCGGGCCACACTGTCAAAGAAGAGGCCGGTGTAGTCGACGTGGTTCCGCGGTAGATATTTGTGTAGGGTCAATGGGTGGTAGGAGATGGACGATACAATTTGATCTTAGATAGAAAAACCAAAAAATGATTAAACTACAAACGAGAGAGAAAAACCTTGATCAATCGATCGGGAACAAAACTCTCTAGGGAAGCCGATCTCTGTGAATAAACTCTAGCTACGGGTTGTCCGGCCCCCAGTGGAGATCATGGATATTGACCTCCCCGGACGCGGTTCTGTACAGAAACTATGGTGGAGCTAGGTCTACGAGCTTGCGGCTGGTACTATGCAAGAGGATTAGAGAGGAGAAAATTGACCTAAAATTGTGTGTGTATTATTATAAGCCTTCTAGAGACAAGATGAAAACATTCTTATCTAACTAGAGGTTCTAACTACCAGATATATCTCTAACTCAATATGTATGTACATTCGTACAACTAGCATGGGTATTTTTAATCATCTAACATAGTTTTTGTAGTAACACCTCAAAGGAGGGGTAGGGTCCTCCATTTTCAAACAAAAGATGAAAATTGCTCCGTTAATCGCTGTAAAAGGCTTTCGTCTCATTTTATATATAAAGCAAGAACCACCGAACAACTCGAAGCATACTTGATACCACAACACAGACCCAAGACAAGATATATGGGTGCTAAGGATCAACAACATCACTCCATCAACACCCTGATGTACAATATGCATCATCGTTGTAAAAGGCTTTCGCCTCATTTTATATATAAAGCAAGAACCACCGAACAACTCGAAGCATACTTGATACCACAACACACACCCAAGAAAAGATATATGGGTGCTAAGGATCAACGACATCACTCCATCAACACCCTGATGTACAATATGCATCACTAGGAGACGATGTAGCTCTCAACCGTGAAAAGCATCCTAAAGAGACAAACTAAGCGCCGAAGTGCCCAAATATTAGAAGCAATGAAGCGCCGTTCTAGAGCCTAGTGTCATCCAGGCCTCACATGTACCTCTCTTCCAAGGGCTCAATGAAAAGTCTCCAAAAATTAACACCCACTATACTAGCTGACGGTTAACTTTTAGAACATTTTGTTCTGCCTTTTTGGGCGACAAACTATGTTCGAGTGGCTCTGTCGTGCCAGGCCGAGTTACACCGCGGGAGCTATGTCTCGCTTACTGTGAGACGTAGCTCCAGCTCACCTCACACACGAAGCTTGTGGGGCGGCCCGATATAGTAGCTTCCTCTGCGAAATTTTGTTTTCTTTGCGTTTTTCTGGTTTTGACTGCTTTGCATCGGTTTGTTTCTTTTGTTTTCTTCGAGGGTTTTTCTTTTTATTTTAACACATGTCCACTTTTTTCTATACATATCGTACATTTTCTTATACATTAGAAACATTTTTTTTACAAATGTTTAACTTTTCAAGTAGGAGTACATGATAACATTTTCAAATATATGTTTTGATATCTATTTTTTCATACACATAGTATATTTTTGTATACATCTGAAATATTACTTTTTTGTATACGACTGGAATATTAATTTTATATACATATTTAATATTTTTCAAATACATGATTAACATTTTCTTAAATATATGTTTTTAATATTTTTGTGATACGTGTTAAACATTTTTTAAATACATGTGGAACCATTTTTTCGAATGATATGAAACTTATTTTTTGAACTACACTGACATTTTTGTAAAATGTATAAACAATTTTCAAATATATCACAAACATATTTTGGAATCGTCCATTTTTTAATTTATTTTATATTTTTGAATGGTACGAAACATTTTTTTTAATTACATGAATGTTTTACATTGTATATCTTTTTTTAAAACTGAGTGCTATGAATTTTAAAAAAATCATGCTAACATTTTTTACACTGAATTTCCATTTTTCGATTTTAAAATTATGTAAAAAAATTAGTTTGGCATACTTATTTAGAATATTTGCAAATATTAACAGAAAAACAGAGAAGAAAAAATAACTAACCTGCCAAGCTACTTGGGCCAGTGGTAAAGAAACACCAGCCAGATTACAGTGCAAAAGCAAATAATTTCTGAGGCGCTTGCTTGCTTGCATGAACTGTGTACCCACGTTCCTAACCAATGGAATCTTTCAGTAGAACGAGGTGAAAATGCAAAAGGGGGAAGGAGATTTTTTTTATTTTTATTTTTTGAGGGGAAAAAGGGGGAAGGAGATGGTTACCTTACCACCTTCATCCTCGTCAGGACTCTGTCTGTCCCGACGGTAAGTTGGCCAGCCCAACCCAGCCCAGAGCAAGCGGATAGATAAGGCCTCCGGCTGCGCTCTCAATCGGCCTCGGCTCTCCATTCCCACTCCTTATCCTCACTCCAGCAGCACGCTCGTTCCTGCACCAACACCCGCAGCAGCTCACCATGGTCAGCGAGCAGACGCCGGTGACCACCGAGCCGGAGCTGGAGAGCGTCGACGCGGCGCCGGTCGTCAAGGCCGAGGAGCCCGCGGAGGACGGCGCGCCCGTCGTCGAGGACGTCAAGGAGGGCGACGGTGACGAAGACGAGGAGGAGGACGAGGACGATGACGAGGACGACGAGGATGAAGACGGTAACCGTCCCCTGCTCCCTTCTGCGTTCCCACCTTGTTCCATCTTCTTTCAGCTACACTGTGTGACCGTGTAGGTTCCATCCATTGTTTAGGAATGATGTTAGATAGTTCGTGCAGCGCCTCAGAAATGATGTGCTTCTACACTGTAATTCTAGCTATCGGAAATGAGTGGTTGTGTGACGTCGAATTAGTTGTTATCGGTACGTGGTGGTAGATGAAGTAGATTTGCAGCTAGGGAAGGGAGTACGTACGGTACGTCTGACTTGAAGTTTTGGTGTGCGTGAAGGCGAGCTGGGTGTGGCCGGGAGCGAGGGGTCGAAGCAGAGCCGGAGCGAGAAGAAGAGCCGCAAGGCCATGATGAAGCTCGGGATGAAGCCCGTCACCGGCGTCAGCAGAATTACCATCAAGAGAGCCAAGAACGTAAGTCCATGTAGTAGTAGTGACCAATTCATGCATTCGAGTACCTTAAGATTGTGTACGTGCTAAATATTTTATAATCATCATGCTTCAGATCCTGTTCGTGGTGTCGAAGCCGGACGTGTTCAAGAGCCCGACGTCGGAGACGTACGTGATCTTCGGGGAGGCCAAGATCGAGGACCTGAGCTCGCAGCTGCAGGCGCAGGCGGCGCAGCAGTTCAGGATGCAGGACCTGAGCAAGGCGATGAGGCCCGACGCGGCGGCGGCGGGGGCCGGGGCCGTCGCCGACGAGGAGGAGGTGGTGGACGAGACCGGCATCGAGGCCCGCGACATCGACCTCGTCATGACGCAGGCCAGCGTGTCCCGCGCCAAGGCCGTCAAGGCCCTCAAGGCGCACGACGGCGACATCGTCAGCGCCATCATGGAGCTCACCGCCTAGCCTTCCTTCTTCGCTTCCTTTCTCCAAAAAATGTCCGGCCGGAATGTTTCCCTGCCGTAGTGTCGTATCATCATGTGGCGGTGTGTTTTGCCGTGGATTTGCATCCCTCCATTTTGTTCTCTCTCAATCGTATGTGGACGTTGCACCATGTTGTCAGTTTCCAGATGTCTACTTTTATAAGTGGCCAATTGAAATCTGAAATCTAGTTTCAGTATCTGTATGGCCGATTGTCTTTGAATGGAGTTCATATGGTTGTTAGCAGGTGGGCAATGGTCGTTAATTAATTTCTAGTGCTACCAGCAATTGTCTAGCAATATGAAAATGAATGAACCGAATAATCCACATAGCATGACAGGTTAAGGGTAAATTCCACAGATTTCTATTGGATGGATCAATCATCTAATGCATGTTTGCAAGTTACAATACAGTACAATATAGTAAGAGGCCTCCACTTGTCTATCCTATATCAGACTACCATTTCTGCTGTTGCCAGCTCCTATTTATCCTGCCTCACCAGTAAATAAATCTCTAATGACATCCAGCAGCCTCAACTAGGTTGGTGAGAGTATCCTCTGCTCTCACTCATCAGCTCTGCCTGTCTATCTATCTATCTATCTTCTTATTTGCCAGAGCTGAAGAGCACTGAATGGGGTAATAATGAATCTATGCTGTGTAAAAATGCCGAATGTCTCAACAATACCACAATGATCACCAACAACATCAATAGCTATCACTTCTTACCATCAGGCTTATCAGGGAAACTTCGATTCAGAAGCTCAAGGAGAAGCATGGCGGCAGAGTCCTTGGCCTTCTTCACGCTCGGCATTGGCTCTCCGACGCACTCATCAGTCCATCCACGATCGGACGTATTCACCCTAACCGCGTACACAAATCTCTTAGCATGAGCAGGGCCGCCCTCGTTTATGCACCTGTACTGCGGCATTGGCCACTGCCTTCTCAAGCAAGTGTCGTTCAGGGTCTGCCTGGTGAATCCAGCATTGTTCTTATCACCCTCCTTTTCAGTTTCTTTCTTTGCTGCGGTTTCCTTCTCCTTCAGGACCACAAGTGCATTCCTCGCAGCCAACTTCTGTGCCATCTTCTTCTGTGGGTTCTGAGCTACACCAATCTGAACACCATCGACAAAGACTTCGACGGTAGCTACATTGCCTGCCCGGGATGCTTTGTATTCTAAGCCTTCTGCTTGTTGCTGGCACCGTTCTTGGAGCTCCCTAATTGGATGCATCGGAAGGGTCTCTGGCGTTACCAGAGGCTCGAGGAGCGGTTGGAACACCTGGTGCAAAATAGTGCAGTTTGTTTCAAACTTCCTCCAGATTAGGTTGATTTTCTATTAAGAAAGTTTCTCCAGAATATCTAAAAGAAATACCTTCCAGACTGCCGAGGTGTCATACCCACTATCCAGGAATACCGCCCCAGCTATAGACTCAATAATGTCTCCAAGAACTTTAGGAGCCTTGCAGTCCCCAAGTCCAAAAGAATTGAAACCTGCTTTTGAAATCTCTTCTCGGACATCCTTCACGAACTCCCGAATCTTCAGAAGATTGAAAGAAAATAGTCAACATTGCTTGAAATATATTCAACCTAGAACTTTAGTTCTATCAACAATGTCTTGTTTCTTAATGCATAACGAAAAAGAGTGTGGCAAACCTGTGTTTCCAGTGCAGATGATCCATGGCGAAGATGTCCGTGCAGCTTACGCCTAACTGCAACCCTTGCAAAGTTCTCATTATTAACAGCTGCAGCTCTCAGGTCAGTCAACCGACCAGGAGGTAGATCAGTATATGTAAAAAATAAATGCTTTGTGATGAGATGATCCAACACAGCATCACCAACAAATTCCAACCGCTGGTAACAGGAAACACCAGAAGATGGCCTGGATGCATGCGTTATAGCCTCAATAAGAAAACCTTTATTCTGGAATTTGATACCCAAGATGCCTTCCAATGTCTCAAAGTCAATGCCTTTCAATATGCTCTCAGGTATATTATATGGCTTTGGGGGAGGGATCTCTTGAGGATCCAATTCAGCATGAATCCCAATCCATTTCATTAGGTGGTTTGCAGCAATTTTTCCTCCTGCTACATAATAGACCCCAATAAGTGCTTCAACGACATCTGCTAAAGTTTTGCTTGAGAGAACACGATAGCAGCTGGAATCTCCATCAATTTCACCCTCCTCTTGAATGCTATCTGTGTAGCCATCGTCATAATCCTTCTGTAATTCATTACCAGGTATTGACTCCTCACCAAAGATAGACGGTTCAGATTCTCTCGTCTCCTCATCAAATACAGGTAGTACTCCTGGAGCTGCCCATCTTGATGGGGCAAATCGATCTGCTTGAATATACGATTGAAGAGTTTTATTCAGAGCAAATTGGTAGAGCACCATGTTACTGACGATCTGCTGCCGCATCCTTGTAAGTTGTCCCTCATGCTTCTGAGGATATTTTATGAAAAGGAATCTACTCACGACCCATTTCAGGTATGCATCACCCAGTAACTCTGCTCTTTCATAGCAGAATGTTTCCTGGCATGATGCAGCAGTCAAGGCTTCTAATATCTGCCATGAACCCCAATAAGCTGTTAGTATGAATTAACAAGCACAAGTTCTTGTTTATTTATTAAGCAAATCATTTGGCTCTTCTGTGGTAAGATAAGGAGTATATGAAGGCAGTCCCTTGGAAGACATGCAGGATTAGAGGCAAAGAAATGAAAAAGGGTGAATAAAAAAAATAAAAAATGCCAAATGCCCCCTACATTATAGATTAACTATGATATCCCGTGAATGTTATTTATTGTATCGATAAATATTTACATTTATGCCACCATTTACGATGACTTCCTATGATCTTCTAAATATAATAATAAAACACATAAATAATACCATTGTGGTACTCCATGTATCCCATCTCACTTTAGGTATCTCTAAATCATGTTCTATCAATTCTTATCGCAGGAGCTCCCAATGTCAGATGCCACAAAGCTACATGTATCATGCATCCCACGTTATATTCATCAAACTTAACATCCAACTAGACGGTAGGAATGTATTATAGGGAGGAGAGGAAATCTAAGGATCTATTGTACCAAAGTATTCTACCAGGACGTGTTACAACATTTCTTAAAGATGCAGGTTTGGGGAAATCAAAGATGCTGAGAGTACCTTAACTGCAGGAACAGGATAATCAATTGTTTCCTTCAATTGAACTGCAAGAAGCATACTCTCAACCCTTCTCATTATTGATGGCAACCTCTGAGCTCCACGAATAAGTGATCCAGGAAGTGGGTGCACAAGGCAAAGTTCAGGTGGTAAATACACATAGTATGTTTTGTCGACGTTTTCTGAAAAGTCGCCTTCTCTAGCTGCAAAACAAGAGCCAATTACTCATCACTGCATGACCACAATACTGACATCAAGGTTCACAAAAATAGTAGCACAAATTTCGACATAAACTTTTTCCAACTTGTGTGTATGCCATGAGAGTTTCTTTAATGAGTAAATATCAAGATTCGTTGGGCATATTCAGGATGGGACTTGGAAATACCTTCAGAATGCTCAAATCTAGGAGACAGAAGATTCTTGCAATAGGAAACACCACGTGCACGTATAAGAGGTTGTTTCTTATACACTAGCTCCACACCATATCTGAGATCAAATAGCACAATGAGTCACAATGTGCTGCCATAAAATTGCTTAGAGAGACTAAAGTAAGGCAGGATTCTCTTCTGAAATAAAAAGGGTACTAATCTCATTTTTGAATTTAAGAAAATGTCTTACTTCTGCTTGTAGTAATCGGCATATGAACTATATTCCAAAGGCCCTAGATAGCCTTCCTTCCTAGGAAATGAATTTTCTGCATTCATGTTATAACAAATACAGTCCACATAGAACCGCTTTCCTGAGTGAGCAGCAGTGACAACCATTCCAGAAAGATCTTTAGCATCCCAGCATGAATCTGCCATGAACAGCTTCCCTTGGTTCTGATGGTCACTTGAATACCCTCTATCACGAGAAGGAACTAATCCAGATGCTTTGACAATATCAAAGTCAGCGATGGCTCCTCTAATACCATAAGTCGGATGTGCCTTCTGTCCAAAAGCAGTTCCATTACGCAATTTTCCAAACCCATACTCTCTCTTATCTCCACCGAGTGTCCTCTCATTGGTGCCTAGGTAGACATCTGGTCGTGCCTTCTGAAGTGGATTATTCCAGGCATCAGTGTTCACAATGTTGTTGACTAAAGTCCAATCGATCTCTCTTAAAGCATCTGTACACTTCTCAGCTCCTACAGGGACAAACAGGTATGCTTTTGCTGGATCCCAAGGTGTAGTTGAGGGATCAACATCAACATCAAGGACTATGCTCATCAGCCTAACATGAAAACTCTTCAGCAGAACCAGCTGCAATCACAAAAGTAGGTATTAGCTACGCCAACGCTTAGAATGAATATTTATTTGAAATTTGTCAAGCAGACCAACCTGACTTTCTGTAACTTCAATTGGTCCACGGAATACAAGAGATGCCTTTGTTACCATTGTCCTGGCAACAAAGAGATCCATTGTCGTCGATAAAACCTGAAAAAATAGAAAAAATGATGACTTCACAACATTCTACTCAAGTTTCAGGATATTCCAGAGGATGGAACATACCTCTGCATCCAACTCACTGCCAAAAATAATAGAAAAATTCGAAAGTTGTGCAAGGGAAGGGTCCTTAGATGTCCCTACGTCCACACAATTCACAGAATACATATACAACTTAATAAATTGAGTGCTTTGGCAGCCATCTCTTCCACATAAAATCCATTCTCCCTGTCACAGAAAAAAGATCCATCAGAATGAGATTGGAGGATAATCTCGGGTTGTGCTGGAGAGTGCAAATGCACTGTCCAGACCAGTTCCTGTTTGTATGCAGAGAGATAATGAGCGAGGAAGCAAATAACTTACTCTCAAAATTTCAGCAACACCTTCAGGATAAAACTCTCTATGGCGTGCCGTTCCAGGGAGTGGATCACCTTCATTCTGTTCGGTCTTCTCTCCTTCCCCAGTTCCTCTATCAGGTAAAAGCATATCTGTGAAGGCACTCATCTCATGCAGCTTCTTACAGGCAGCCAAACAAACAGCCTGCACGAAAGTAACAGGTGATATTCATGCAACTGATGGACACGTCATAAATGATATCAAGGGAGCATGTCAGGTAAGGAACCAGCCTTAAAATAGGATAATCAGAACCCAAATCTCGGTCACTAACTCACTATATCAACTATGAATGTTGTAGATCAAGGTGGATTGTCCATATCACTAAATTTGTAGGAGGCTATAATTGTGAAAAGGGATTCCTTGATGGGGATTTCTGAAAAATATTGGTGGCCTTTAGCATTTGGTGTGAACCATCGAGGTTCAACCCAATGGCTAAGGTTGCCAGTTCAAATCATTTTAAGGCTAGTTCTTATCTGATATATTCCCTTGACAACGACAAAATATTTCTATTCCAATAAAACCATCATTACTTGCTGTGCCAGACGAATTGAGCCGCATATAGGACCCTCAAGTTTCTCAAATGGAGCATTACAGGGAAGTTGAAGTTTGCAAGAATATTCCATGGAACCCCCTGGCTTCTCATGTTTTTGCATAATAAATTCTGGACGAAGAATTGAGTACCTGCAAGTGCGAAACTTAGGATGCATATGTGATCTTCACACTCAAAGGAACTGGTACACTTAATAAATTGACAAGAATTATATGCACCTGTCACTTGGAAGCTGTGAGCAGTAAAAATGTACGAGCCCAACTGCAGAATTCAAGCTCACAATAGCACCTGTTGATTCGACCTGATACATCGAATCAGTTGATGTATCAACGGAATTTAACAGAATACCATCAAGATGACTGAGATCAGTTCTTTCTATAGCCTCTTTTCTCAACGTCTCCTCACTATTTCGAGCATTCCTCAAGAAAGTTTCATGTGCCAAATTTCCCCTGTAGAAATCAATTTATAAGCCACTAGAGCTGGAACGAGCTAATGCCAAAAAAACAAATATTATGTCTGTGGGTGTGGTGGATACCTTTCAACCATCAATATGTAGTCAGATCCAGGCTTTCTTGCACGACCACGAGACTGTACGTAGGCCAAGACAGTCTTTGCAAGGTCAAAGCGCATGACAACATTGCACTGTCGAATATCAAGTCCTTCCTCAGCAACACTAGTCGCAACTAACAGTGTAACCTGCAAGCCAGTTCCAGATTTAGAACTCATCTAGTGGATGTGTATCCTAGATGTAACAACTTTGTGAAATCTATTACAAATGAATCATGCAAGGTAAAACCTAGTTAACATTAAGCTTACAACTGATATAGTGATAAAATATAATTATGCTATAAAGAGAAACATACACGGCCATCACGAAATTTTGCAATGGTATCCTGCATTTGGCTTGTGCGCATCTCTTGATTGTTGTTATGACCTATCAAGCTTGCACATCGGATAAAGCTTAAAGATGGAAGCTCTGCAAGCACCTGTTACGCGAACAGAGGAAAAAGAATTGGATGATGTATAAAGGATCCATATGCAACAAAACTACATAAATGGGAAAACAACAACAGCATGTTGACCTTAGGAAGAACTAATGCCGTGACAACTCGCTCCACAAAGATGATAGCACGGAAATCCTCAGTATGCTGATACTTGAGAAGGATTTTGATTAAAGCCTGCACCCTAGGGGTAACTTTCCCATCTGCCACGGCAGCTCCGATGACCTCATCTACATGTTCACCTACAGAAACAGCTGACAAAAAGGACAGCAATAAAAGAGAGTGAGATATGCTATCAATCAAGTCAACTAATGGATAAAGATAATGATGAAACAAATGGTGCAAAATTACAGAACGAAACTGCATGGAGAGAGAGAGAGAGAGAGAGAGAGAGAGAGAGAGGCTGGTTTTGCCAAACTGATACCATGGCTATCAGGCAGCTCCCCATCTTCAAGTTCACTTGGGTTGTGATTTTCAGTGTTATGCATCTCAACAACATTCGTCTCACTTTTCACTGCAGCTCCCTCAGTCAACTGGCAGTGCAATAAATCAACAACCTTCTTTAAATGCGACTCTTGAAACTTTACATCAACCTGATAGTTTGCCCTTTCATCATTCTGCAATACTGTCAAGAAGGACTGTGCAACCTGAAATCAAGTATAAGCGAACTGTGAGAAATATGTGACAGTTAATGACAAGCCATTGTTGAACATCAAGCAAATACCTTATAAGCACACCATTGTCCTAGTTCACCTAAAGCATAATTTATAGCCCTCAACTTCTGGATTAAATTAGCTGCACCATCACTTTCTGTACGCTCAGAAACACCATAGACAAGGCGTAGCTCATCTCTAGACCCAGCATCCCTGGCTCCCATAAACTGCCACTTTGTTCTCTTAGAGCTACAGAGTGCAGCTTCTTCAACAGCAGCTTCCATTTGTTTGATCTGCTCGTGCAGGGAACAAAGGGTGGCTGCTTTGTCATATTGGACGACGACTTCAAAAGGCATAGGGACATGTTTCTCAAGCTCCTTCCGATCTTTGATAGTACAAACAATGGAATCCAGTTTACTCTCAAGATTTCTTATCTTGATGGCACAATCTTCTTGGCTAGTGACTCCTGTGCAGATATAATAGTACAAATAGCATTAGAAAAACAAGGGGATGGAATTCTATACATGAAATAGTGAGTGAAAAAATGAAAAAGGGGAAAAGGTAGCAGGAGAAAGAGCAGAGCAGTACCCTTTAGGTTGACAGGAGAAGCTGTCATACCAAAAACAACTGGTCTCTTATCCTTCGGAGTTGTGTGATAAAATTCTGACATCACTAGAGAATATGGATGCTTTTTCACTGCATGATGGCACTCGTCTAAAATTAAAAGATGTATGGCATCCATTTTAATAATACTGTGCCTGAGGATGTTTAACAAAATTTGAGCTGTCATAACAAGTACCTGCATGAAAGGGCTCTGTTTAATATAAGCGAATCATACATGGTGTTTAGTACAATGCAGTATTTAGTTTGCTATTGTAAGTGCAAAATTGTTTCTATAGATGGATGTGCATCATAGACACACTGTGCAAATATGCAGTAAGTAGGTCTTGACATGTGCAAATGCAACATGGTAAGCATTGCAGATGCTAAGATACATAATTTTGCTCAAAAAGAAAAGAATGATAGGAGTAGTTGATTTGGAAAAAAAGTCTATTCCAAAGGCAGTTTATATCAGGCAAGAAATGTGACCAGCATGCGGTCTTTCCCCATTTGAGCCTCTCTACATAAAATGAACGAGCAGCAATTCCTATCCAGTAGCATCATTTTTACTTCTTAAACAATGTCCTATAAAACAATTCTCTTCTCCTATCCAACAACTTCATTCTACTTCTAAAGCAGTATCCTATAAAACAATTATTGTTTCCTATCCAGTAGCTTTTTCTTTATACTTGTAAGTGGTATCCTAATAAAACAATTCTCTTTCCTATCCAACAGCTTCTTCATTTTTATCTTAGGCGGTATCCAATAGTTATTACTGAGGTCACAATAAAAAGGTCATGACTACAAATGAAGAATGTGTTGACAGAAGTGATGTATATGTGAACATACTGGCCAACAAAATCTACAGAAGATATGAACGTTATATATGTGATACATACATCAATGCAATTGCAGTAAAACAAAAAATGTGTAAGTACCTGACCAATTAACAGCATCGTTAACCATATAACCTAAAAAGCACCAATACTTCGAAGTCCGCTGTACCCACATATAAAACGTGTGATACGTGATATACCGGATATGTGTATCCCCATTTTCCGATTAAAAATAAATAAATGACAATACATCGCCAGGATACGTGGGGACACGGGAATGGCGCAGCCTGGTAAAGCCCAAGTACTAACCCTAACAGACAGCTGTCCTCCCATGCTATTCAATCGAGGATTGGATCAAGCACACGACCGGCTCCATTGCCTGGAGCCAAGCAAACCAAGGTAACTTCCCCTGTTCCCGAATCCCCTGCTCTCCTCTGGTATGGCAGTGCTTGCTTGTGTGCGTGCAGGGTGCTGGCTGGTGGCTGCTGCTGTTTAAGTATTGATTGCTGCTGGCTAGCTACAGCTGGTGCTGGCTGACTGCTACAGTTGAAGTGTTGATTCCAAATACACAGGGATTGAGGCAATTGAGGAAGTGAAAAGAGGCACTGAGACAACAAATGGGGCAGTATTTTGATCTCATGTGACATGTCAAAATTGTTCTGTCTTTATTACAAGGATTTTATTAATTATTCCGTATCGCCTATGACTGTTCCTAGAAATTGCCGTATCCCTTGTCCCCGCTTCCGTATCCCCACGTCTGTCCCCGCATTGATGCTTCCTAGAGGATAACTAGAGTAATCTCATTCCAAAATGATATATAGATTTAAGCAAATGTTTAGCATAGAACTAGGTCGCAGGCCATTATGCAGGTCATTATACATGGCAGTAAGAACAGTATGAAAGGGGATGAAAAAAGATGACCTGTTTCGAATCAAACTCGCGCTGCCACTTTCTAGCATCCCAGAAATCCTGACCCATCTCTCCGCAGTAGTGCCCAACCCGATAGCCAGTCTTCTCGCGTATCACCTCAGCTTGCTGCAGTTTCAGCAACACGGTTACACCCACAAAATGTGAATCCATAATCACTGAAAGCTCGGTCATGTATGTACCTGATACACAAGAGGCACCTTGGGAACCAAGAACACGGCAAGTATTTTCCTGTTTTCCTTCATCATTTTGTCACATATACTTTTGATGAGCAGCACAGCAATGAGGGTCTTCCCCGCGCCGGTCTCAAGGAAGGCTATTGTGTTCCTGCTCTTTGCTTGCTCGAGCACCTCCAACTGGTAATGTCTCGCCTGCTCCTCGGCGAGAGGCTTCTCCTTCTGGGCAGAAGCCGCCTTATCCGCCTCTGCATTCTTCTCCACGGAGCCTCCGTTCTGTGTCCTGGCACGCTTCCCCTCGCGCTCAGACTCCTGCTCCCAGGTGCCAGGGCGGAACACCATCTTTCCGCCGCGGTCCCGCTCCCAGAATCCTCGAGCCTCGCGCCGGTGGGCAGGGTTGCTGTCGCGGTCGCGCTTGCGAGGCCTGTCGGCGAAGTCGCGCCTCCCGCGCCGTTCCTCCCAGCCACGCGAGGGCGGCGGAAGCATCGGCTGCCGCCGCGAATCAGGGCGTGGTTCCCCGCCAGCCCCAGAGGCGAGGCGAGGACGCTTCCCGTCTCTCCACTCCCCGCCGCGAGCGCCGTTCGCGGAACCGCCGTGCGACTCCCTTCTCGTCTCCTTCCTCGGGTCGACGCTTCTCGTCTCCTTCCTAGGCTCGAGGCTTCTCGCCTCCTTCCTCGGCTCGACGGCCTGGCTCCTCTGCCCCGAGCCCGCCACGGCCACGGCATTGTCGGCCACAGCCGCAGCCTCCTGCACCCGCGCCGCTGGCGGCTGCGGCGGCGGGGG
>CBMN010749390.1:0-12131 GCA_000582825.1 Hordeum pubiflorum | reverse complement strand
GGAGGGAGTGAAGTGGCTAGGGTTTGGTCCGACGAGCGGATGGGGACGAATATATGTGGGGTAGGGGTGGGCCAGCATGGGCTGGCTCTGTTGTGGCGGGCGTGCCCGGGCGCCCCAATATTGGCCCCATATTTGGGCTGGATATTGGGGGTGCCGGTCAGCCCGGGCGTTTGAGGGCCATTTGAGGGGTCCGTCTAGGTTAAAAAAAAGTGATCGGGCGGCCCGTCCGGGTGTTTGAGGCGGGTTTGAAAGGTCCGGTTGTAGATGATCATACTGGCCAACTTCTTTATCTTTTATGAAGTTTTCGTACAACATTGTTTTATGTACTTCAAAAAGAAACAGAGATACTGATAATTGTAGAAATGTCATAGAGCTCTCATGTCACTTAGATGTGTCACGTAATAATAGATATAAAAATCTAGCGGTGCGACTTCTCTGGTGTCCAATCGTCTCTGTGTTTTCTCCCGTTACATCCACAAATCTTTTGGTATATATGAGACAATAACGTTGGACAATGAATGAAGATGTGGGACAGATGGGATTTTCTGTTGGTGGCATCCCTGCTGCTACTCTCGTTGTATTAGATGGCCCAGAGATGTCACAAAAGCAGAAGCTTATGCTTTTGTGAAAAATATAAAAGCGACTTTCGCTGATGATTAGATGGTTCATATGTCACTGTTGATGTGATTCTAGTGGGTCAAGACAAGAAAAGAACACGGTTAATATCTTGAAGAAATAAGTAGTGCGTTTTTTCATTGTTCAACTCACCCTTAATTGTCTGTATGACTTTGATCCCTTGTTCCAAAAGCGGATAAGTTTGGATTAAACCTGGGTATTCCTCGGGTCCGGCCTTTTCGGACCAGGTTTTGAAAAGCACGGCATTGGGAACCCGAGCCTGACCATGCCTAGGTGGAACCAATTAAATAACACACTTCTCATATTAATTATTAATTAATAAATATTATTGTAATATTTTTTCAGGCTATAAAATTACGACATTAAAGCTATATTTTGTTAAAATCCTATTTTAGCTTATTCGGACTTATTTCAGGTTAAAACTAGAGCCCGGGTAGGACCAATCGTTCGGCTTCGGGTTTGGACCATTGGACCTGGCTGGCCATCCACAAGCTTATTTTGGGTCATCTCCAAACCATAGGTTGCCTGAAAAATAATAATCTCCAAGCCATAGGAATGGTTTTGTCCTTGTTTGTGCCATGGGTTTTGATCAACCCTAACCCGAACTTCACAGGGCTTCCCGCCTTTTAGCTTCTTCTTTCCCTCTTGGTCTTCATTTCATTAAATCAGTTAGTGCATTTCTTCACTTTAAATTTTTTGAGGTCAAACTCCCCACGACCCCATATGCCTCACTCGTGTTTCTCCTCTACCTCTATCTTTGTGTGTGTTTCTGTGTGTGTATAAGTCATATATTGACATGTAAGTACATATGTGTGAGCATAAATAAACACATGATACTGTCAGATGGAAACACTAGATAAAAAGGGATACCGCACATGACAAAAACGAGTCTTGGATTTTCACACGAAGAGCCCATAAACCTAGTGATAGAAGAAAATCAAAGCTCCACGATGGTACTTCCAAGGAGAAAAAAACACACAAGGGAGTTATCACCAGCAAAACAAACCGAGCTCGAAGTCAATTCTCCATTCTAAGCTTTGCCAGTCCGACTTAGACTCATTATCAGCTTCGCCCCAAGCAAATGGTCCAGAAAGCAAAGACCAATAGATAGATCACGCGACACGTACCATCCATCAACATAGAACCTAATATCATGTCCGACGTTGGTGTGGTTACTAAAGCAACAGATGCACACACACAAAAAAAAACCCCGGATCCACTCCTCTTCTAACATCTCGGAGTCGATGATCCAACAATCGTCCCATCCACTTCGCAGCACGCCGATGAGACCACCGCCCACGAGTGACATCCCTCGCCCGGCCTACCAATCTACATAACGCTCGCCGTTGTTCCTCGGGAGTGCGTCGGATCCTGGCAGCATGGGGTGCCAGGTATGTCGCCCGACGACGCTCTTCCCAAGCGTCGCCGCCATGTACATATCTTGAAAGAAAATCTAACAAATTCAACCACATGAACACTACTACGTACCACGGAGTACAAGAAAACAAAATTCTCACAAAGTACCCCATGACCCTTCTTGGGTCTTGAGGTCCACCGGATAGACAGATCTCAGGTGATTTTCGTGGATAACCGCCCCGATCACCCCCAAAAATATCTCTAACGGTGAGGCCACCACCAGGAATGCCGCGGGAAGGAGGAGGAATTCCTGCCCCAGCCCCCGTCGCCATCCAACAGCACCTGTCTGACTGCCTCCCCTCCTCTCCCTTTCCGTTTCTCCATGTGACACACACACACATACACGCCGACGCAGCAGCGCCTGCGGCAGCGCGCGCGCCACACAAACACGCCACACCCCTGCGTCGCGCCACAGCCCCGTTGGACTCGCTGCTACTCGACGATTCCCACGCCGCCGTCAAGCTTTCATTCTCCCTCCCAGGCCCACGGCGGAGGAGGAGGAGAGGGACGGAGACGGAGACGGGGAGAGCTCCGCCCCAGCTCGTCCTCTTCTTCTTTCCCCCCTCTTCAAAGCCATCGTCTTCCGAGCTCTTCTTGATCCAACCACCCGGTCCTACTCTGCCGCTCCCCGGCCCGATTCCCCCCGCCCATTCCCGCCGCCGGCCGATGCGTGCCGCCCCGAGGCTCCATGCGCCCTAGCGCCGCGCGCGTCCGGGTGGCGCCTTTGGGGAGGGGCGCAATGGGCGCGGGCAGGCTGCTGGTCCTGTGCCTGGCGCTTTGCGCGGCGGCGGCGGCGCAGCGGACGAATCCGCCGCCGAGGGCGGTGTCCGTGGGCGCGCTCTTCACGTACGATTCGACCATTGGCCGCGCGGCGCGGCTCGCCATCCAGCTCGCCGTCGACGACGTCAACGCGGACCGCGCCGTGCTCGCCGGAACCACCCTGAATTTGATCAGCCAGGACACCAACTGCAGCGGGTTTCTTGGAACTATCGAAGGTCTGTTATTTCGTTACTTCTTTTATATTACTCTGTTTTCTTTAGAGGACTATTACTCTGTTTCTTTAACACTGGCGTTGAATAGATGAGTTTATTTTATTTTACCCCATAAGTAACGGAATTTATCGAAACTTACCTTTCACGACAACAATTCCTGCCTAATTCGAGTGAATCGGTGACTTTTCCGCTACCCATATCTGTAATTATCTGATTGGAACCATGTGCTGCTTTATTCCAACTGGTTACAAAGTGAGGTAGTTGATGGAGAAAGAAAATTTATGCTTTAGTAGTTGCATATGGGGAAGAAAGTTTTTCTACTGGGACTGATGATAGCTACATTGAGTTAGAATCAGTTCTTTCCCTGTCGACATCGATAGCGGTCAAATCAAGATCTTATCGCCTCTTTTATACTTGCACGGCGTATTTGCGTCAAATTGTTCTTACTGGTAACATAGAAATAGTTATTTCTCAATCGCCGGAGAAATACTCCCTCTGTAAACTAATATCAGACGTTTTGAATCACTACTTTAGTGATCTAAAACNNCTTATATTAGTTTACGGAGGAAGTAGTAAAATTGTATTTTTGTTCGACACGTAGAAGGGATTTGCCATGACCCAACATAACTAATCTGAGTCGTTAAGTATCTCATTTCTGAACTAATTTATCTTTTCAAGACCGCTTACTAACTTGAGCATGAGCCTTATGTTTTTTCTTTCTTTATTGAGATGTCAGCATGAGCTACTATTAGTAGTGGCAAAGATGAGGCCACGAGGGCACCATAATCTGTCCAGCATATCTGTTCAAAGTGTCGTGGGCCTTGTAAATTATTGCATCTCAATCTGCAAATCTATATAAAAAAAGCAAAAGTAGTCGCCACTTGTTACAAGATGACAGAACTTACACGTCAGAGTTGATTAGCAGCTTTGCTTAGTTTCTTTGATCCGGGCCTTCAGGCGCATATATGAAGAAACATGTTCCTTCATTTATTTACTTATTTTTATTGCATAATAATCTTTGTTACTATTTCAATCATACTTTATTTAGTTAATTCCTGCCGTCTTTCTGTCTGAGTCACTTCTTAGATTAGGTGCTATAAATTTGGGGGAATTAATTGTTCGCTAGCAAAATAATAATTGAGGTGCAGTGTAATATCACTATATCTCAGTGCATTGATGTCTTAGTCTGAATTCTGAACTAGGTCAAGATTCCTTGGATAGTATAGTATGTCTCATATGACCTTTTTTATAGGGGTGGCTCATTCCTTGTATATTTCACTTAGTTTAATACAATAATTGCATGTCTCGTGTTCCATGAGATGATTCAATAATGGCTTGATTGGGAATGGAGAAACCAACTGTGCTTAAAGTACTGTTGCTCTAAACTTCTATGAGGATCGTGTTGTTCCTTGAGAATTGTGCTAACCTGATTATTTTGGCAACAAAAGAGGAACAAACAAAAAGCATACTGGTACTATGGATCAAAAAATGGCATAACTTGTGATACTAACTACAGCATCCCTTAAGGTGCAAGAAACATGTATCAAAGAGCATCTGATTCTTCACTTTCTCATCATGCAAGATTCCTTATTCTCTTTGTGGCATGTGTGGGCATCACCGCATCAGAATGACAGACTTCTCACCATATGTTTTAAACCATTACTAATTTTCTCATTATTGTTGGACGATAAATTTTGATGAACAATAGTCGAGGACTGGCACAAATTTAGCAGGATCTTGTAGCTGATTTCGAAATTTAGCTTCAATTTGTCAATTACTAGTCAGTAAAACCATGGACCTGCATGGCCTAGCGTGTGCAGTATTTCCCAGATGCATTCAGTATGGATAGCCACTCCCTTTTTTGTCCCCATTCAAGCTATGTTTTTGGATGAAGAGTTTAAAATCCACATCCTACCACTACATATTTGTTTTCATTGATAAATGATTTGTGCTGTTAGTAGCACACTTTATCAGATACTTTCATAGACCAGCTTATTAAGACCCTAGAACTGGGAACACCTATTTAGTAGATTTAATTCATATAAATATTCGTACATACTATTTCTCTTGTTCCCGAGATAATAATACCAAAATATTATAGTCATTTTCCTAATGCAATTTTCATTGCCTTTTAATCTCCAGTTAGTGTACGCAAGACAGTTGCTAATTGCTTCAATAGCCTATGAACTGATTCATAAGACGGTACTTTGTTGCAGCACTGCAACTAATGGAGAAAAACGTGGTTGCTGTCATTGGCCCTCAATCGTCTGGAATAGGCCATGTCATCTCACATGTTGTTAATGAGCTACATGTTCCACTTCTATCATTTGCAGCAACTGACCCAACCCTATCTGCATCTGAGTATCCTTACTTTTTAAGGAGTACCATAAGTGACTACATCCAAATGCATGCTGTTGCTAGCATTATTGATTACTACCAATGGAAAGAGGTGACTGCTATATTTGTCGATGATGATTATGGCCGAGGCGGGGTGTCAGTCCTCGGTGATGCACTTGGAGCAAAGCGGGCAAGAATTTCACATAAAGCAGCAATTCCTCCAAATTCAGACACAGATTTGATCAATGATGTACTGTTTAGAGCAAACATGATGGAATCAAGGGTGTTTGTTGTGCATGTCAATCCTGATGCAGGGATGAGAATATTTGCTTTAGCTAACAAACTCCAGATGATGGGCACTGGCTATGTCTGGATAGTAACAGATTGGCTTGCTGCTGTCCTGGACTCCTCAGGGGCTGGAGATCTTAAAGCCATGAGTTATATACAGGGATTAATTGTTCTTCGCCAGCACACTCCTGATTCTGATGCCAAGAAGAAGTTCATAGCTAAATGGAATAATGCAGCTAATAATAGGAGTATTGCTTCTGGCTTGAACTCGTACGGTTTTTATGCTTATGATTCAGTTTGGGTTGTTGCCCGTGCTATCAATGAATATCTCAATAGTGGGCAGCAAATTACTTTCTCTGCAGATCCAAGGTTGCACAAATCAAATAGAAGCACTTTGCGTCTATCAAACCTTAAGATATTTGATGGTGGTGATCAGTTGCTACAGCAACTTTTGCTCACAAACATGACAGGCCTAACAGGTCTGGTTCAGTTTAATGCAGACCGTAATTTGGTGCGCCCAGCTTATGATATCCTTAACATTGGTGGTACTGGGTCCCGTTTGATTGGCTATTGGAGTAATTACTCTGGCCTTTCTGTTGCTGCTCCTGAAATTGTGTATCGGAAGCCACCGAATACGTCAGCAAGTGCCCAACAGTTGCATAGTGTGGTGTGGCCAGGCGACACAACTACTAAGCCGAGAGGGTGGGTTTTCCCAAACAATGGCCAGCCTCTGAGAGTTGGTGTTCCAAATAAACCAAGTTTTAGGGAGTTGGTTTCAGTTGGCAAGGGCTCTGATAATGTGACAGGTTACAGTGTTGATATATTCAACGCAGCAATTAAACTTCTTCCGTACCCGGTTCCTTGCCAATTCATAACAATTGGGGATGGTTCAAAGAATCCTAACTATGACGACATTATTAGTAGGATTGCCACAAATGTATGTTTGCATGCTTTGCTTTGCTCTGCTTCTCTGATCATTTTGCTTGTCATCATCTGATTTTTTTTTTTTTGCTTTTTTCCCTCTAGGCCCTTGATGCAGCTGTAGGTGACTTTGCTATTGTGAGAAATAGAACGAAGATTGCAGAATTCACACAGCCTTATATCGAAGCAGGGCTTGTGATAGTAGCGCCAGTGAGAAAGGCAAATTCAAATGCCTGGGCTTTCTTTAAACCTTTCACATTAGAGATGTGGTGTGTAACAGGCACTCTTTTCATTTTTGTGGGAGTGGTTGTTTGGATTCTTGAACATCGAACTAATGAGGAGTTTCGAGGCTCTCCACGACGACAAGTCCTGACAATATTTTGGTAAGTTTCCTTTGCTACTCCAAGGATCTGTTCTATCTTAGCTTTTCAATCTGGCTTGAATAAAAATTCAGAAATAATGAAGAGAGCCAAAGTGGTTATTTTTGTTTCTTTAATTTCCTTTGTTCTCACCAATTGTTTTGTAACTTATTGATTTTTGTATCTTTGTGATTTTTCTAAATGTTAGCTATAAGAAGTTAACTGACAGTTCATGCTTCTCTTTCAGGTTCAGTTTCTCAACGATGTTCTTTGCACACAGTAAGTCCACTAAATGCATTACATGATATTATGTTTAACTCCTGTTTTGTATTCTTTACCCATCTGGATGAAAATATCTTACTGGAAAAACTCACCTCAGGGCAGAACACCGTAAGTGCTCTTGGGCGTTTTGTGCTGATCATATGGTTGTTTGTCGTGCTGATCATCAATTCAAGTTACACTGCTAGCTTGACGTCGATCCTCACAGTACAGCAGCTAGCAACCGGAATAACTGGACTCGACAATTTGGTTGCTAGCGCTTTACCTATCGGATACCCGGCTGGAAAATTTGTCAGAAATTACCTGATTGACGAGCTGAATATTCCCGAATCCCGGTTAGTACCACTGAACACGGTTGAGGAGTATGCCAATGCCCTTAATCGTGGGCCTAAAGACGGCGGTGTTGCTGCAGTTGTTGACGAGATGCCATGTGTTGAGATCTTCCTGTCAACCCACTGCAACTTCAGAATAGTCGGTCAGGAGTTCACGAAGGAGGGATGGGGATTTGTATGTTCAGCATCCGTTAAATCGTTATGTATTCACAGTTACATTCTTGTAAAGGAGAGAATTATATCTGCTCTTTTTTCCCTTCTTTACAGGCATTCCAGAGAGATTCTCCCCTTGCTGCAGACCTATCAACCGCCATCCTTCAACTTTCAGAGACTGGCCAGCTCCAGAGAATTCACGACGAGTGGCTCACAGATCCGACCTGCGGCGATGATGACAGTGGGTTGGGAGCAGTCAGGCTTGGCCTTGGAAGCTTCTGGGGCCTTTTCCTGCTGTGTGCTCTGATATGCGTCTTCGCTCTCACAGTTTACTTCGCAAGAGTCTGCTGGCAGTACAGCAGGTACTCTAGCTCCGAACCTCCCGGCGAGCCAAGCGACACTGCTGCTGCCGTCACCGCTGCCAGCATTGCTCAAATACAGCCAGAGAAGCCAAAGCCGACACGCCTTGGCAGCTTCAAGGAACTGATACAGTTTGCCGACACGAAGGAGGAGGAGATCAAGAAGGTGATGAAACGGAGATTGAGCGAAAAAGATACTCAGGGCACCGGATCTGCGCACTCGGTCTCTTCGGCATAGAAAAGGATTTTTAAGGTGGCACAGCCTCAGGTTCTTCTTACACAGCCAAGATACGTAGCATATACTGAAGTAGATAACAGCGGTATACTTGACACTTGTAGGATTCAGAAATCCATTTTTTTGCGGTCATTTGAATTCTGTCTCGGATATGCAGTATATATGCAGCAACATTGTCCCAACTATTAATATTCCGAGAATCATTTTCTTGACCGACACGCCTTATGATTGCAAAATGTCCAGCTAGCATGATAAGATATGACCGTATCATACAATTTGTTTTTCTGTTTCTGAATCGTACCAAACAGACGTAAATGCAGCTGTAGATGGTACCATCCTGAACCCTGAACTTGTTAGCTGTTGTGCTCTTTATCTGGATCTGGACAGTCTTGCGTGGATCCTCAGTTGTGCTTAAAGCCTAAAACCAAATGTCTCCTACTCTCAGATTAACAGATCGCTAATGCTATACTAAACTGATTCATGGGATCAATGCTGAGGAGGAAAATGCTCTGTTTCTTTTTGGGATCACAAGGACCGGAACAAACTCGATAAGTATCGCTATGAAGATGACCGTAACGGCACCGCGTAGCAGATTTGGGAGTAGAACATAGGTTAGAGAAGATGCATGAATGAGGGAGATCAACATACTGAAAACAGTACTCTCCCCGTCTTGAAATATGAGGCGCAGTTTGATTTATTTTGCTTGATTCATGAGATATTCTTTTATCGCTTGACTGGTAAGTGATACCATCATGTCTTGATATAGGACTTGACCCCTAAGTTATGATCTGAAGGATATGGGTGATGTGCCATGTCCCCATGTGCTAGTGCTGCCAAGTAGCCATTGCAAATCTCAGTGCCCACATCCATTTTTACTGGCTTTACAGTCTTATGCTTGAAGTATGAATTAACTACCTATCATTATTTGCCTACCCTCTACTTGGGCTTCTTATTTATACAAGCCTCCTCCTTCCCTCTAATCTTTAACCATATAGTAGCTCTGAACTTCTTATACATATACTTCAGTTGCTCAGCCCATAGAGCCTAATTTGATTGACAACAAAATGATGAGAGTGGTGTGTATTTGCTAGCTCATTGCACTGTCCATTGGTTCGGCTTGGGAGACATGGGGACAGGCAGATGTGCGCTTTTGGATAGTTGGACTTAGCTATGATAATAGAAGGGTAAATAGGCTCTCGTAGACATAGGTCCTATGCAGATAAATTGCATGCTCATGGGTTTTATACCCACAGCCATGCCTCGCGACCTTCCTTCATGTAATTTTTTACTGCGTTTTAGAGCAACAGGGGCTGCCTTTCAGTTAGCTAGCATGCATGTACTAGGCTACTAGCTAGCTAGCCAAAAGCCCAAAACCACATATGTGACCCAAGTTAATTCCCGTGTTTTTATAAATCCACGTACCATTGTACAACGCGGCGCTTCCATGGTTCATTTCTCACTTGCAACTGTCGTGAAGTTTCCCTCATCACCTACATTGCACCACAACGACAACACTTCAAGTGATTTCCCGACGGCTTTCTCGTCGGGCAACATGATGTATCCCATGGAAAGGAAGCCCCTCTCGAAGAGGCTAGCACAGAGCATGTTCATTGGAGGTGGAGAGAGCAGCCAAGGCGAGACAAGAATGGGCATTGCTAGAAGCTCACGAAGAAGGGATATGATGAGGATTTGTATGTTCAACATCTGTTTGTAAATTGCCAAAAACCGCATAAATTGCGCAGAATGCATAAAAAGACCACTGTTTTGCTAACAATTTGCATAAAACATCGATTATTTTAAGTAATCCGTTTACTGAAAGGACTAAATGCTTGATTGAGAGCCGTTTGATGTGAAATATGACAGGTGGAGCCCGCTATCAGGGCTGAAGTGGCACAAAAAATCTAAAGCCGTCAGCTGAAACGTTAAATTGCCAAAGGGTCCACCCGTCAGCACGTTGTGACGTGCATTTTAAGGCTGGTCATAGTGGAAGTAACATAACTAGTAACAAAGATGCCACATAAGAAGAAAAAATGATGTCACAAGTAATTAATAAGGAAAGAGGCAAATAGAGTACAATATAGCGCGCCTGCGCCCCTGCCCACTCCGGCAAGGCCGAGCTCCCCGCTAGCCGCTCCCCTGAGGCGGAGCTCCTGCGCATATACTGAAGTACTTGCCACTTGTTGTAGGATTCAGAAATCCATTTTCTTTGCGGTCATTTTGATCTGGACAATCTTGCATGGGCGCAAGACCCATAACTGATTGTCCCCTTTCTAGTCCTTTACAAAACAGGCTACTTAAAATAAAATAGGGCTCCTATTGGAGGTGGTGTTTTGCCTCATAGGTGTAGATACACCTATTGTGAAATATATATAAAAAATACATTTTAAAATGTTAAAAATTTCCAAACAATAATTTCACCTGTACATTCAGACATTCTATGTTCTCACACAAAAATTCGCAAAGAAAGAACATTTTTTGTTGGCATGTATAAAAAAGATAAAAGAATGTCTCGTGAATAGTTATAATCAAGCATCGAAAATTGTATTTTTTACACAAGCCTCAAAACGTCCGTTTCCACCGAAACTTTGTGCACGAACATATAATGTCCGGATGTACACGCGGGGTTTTTTTCTCCATTTTTTTAACATTTTAAAATAAGTATTTAGACAATGGGTGCATCTACACCTATGAGCCAAAGTGAATTTTTTCACTCCTACTCCCATATTAATAGATCGGTAGTGATATACTAAACTGATTCATGGGATGGATGTTGAAGAGGAAATGCTCTGCTTCTTCTTTTGGGGATCACAAGGAAGGACGAGAACAAACTCGGTAATAGTCTATCGCCACGAAGATAGCCGAACGACAAGATGATTCGGGAGCAGACCATAGGTTAAAGACGATGCAGAGATCAACATATTGAAAAATTACTCTCCCAACCTCGGAATATGAGTCACAGTTTGATCTTTATTTCTTGATTCATAAGATATTCTTACATTGCTTGACTGGTAACTGATAATACCATGACGTCTTGATATCGGACATGACCCCTAAGTTATGGTCCAAAGGATATGGGTCATGTGCCATTTGCCAGTGCTGCCGAGTAGCCATCACAAATCCCAGGGTCCACCTCAATTTTTACTCGCTTTAGGGTCTTATGCTAGCTCAAAGTACTATGAATTAACTACCGATCTTTATTTGCCTACCCTCCAATTTCTCTTCTTATTTATGCATGTTTCCTTCCTCTCCTTCCCTCGTCTTTAGCCACATGTTGTTCTATTTCAGATACTTCAGTTGCTCCGCCGATAGAGACTAGTTTGGTCAACAACATAAATAATGAGAGTGGTGTTATCATTTGCTAGCTTGCTATCTAATCCATTATTTCGGCTTAGGAGACATGCGGGGAAACAGATGTGCAGATGTGCACACTCAGACTTGGCTTGGTGAACAGAAGGGTAGATGGTCTTTTGTATACAGAGGTTCTACTAAAAAAAACAGCATGCTCATATGAACTGACGGTTCGTTGCTAGGCTTTACTTCTACTGGCTCATCGTTGCTTCGTGGACTGCTGGTTCTAGTTGTATTTCTCTCTACACTTGCCGTCATGACTCCCTCATCTACTACCTCTATAAAAGGAAGAGAGGACTAATTCAACTTAAAATCTGGACCATCTAATTGGATAATCAAGGGTCTAAACTCGTCGTTAACGCATCCTTCGTTAACACCGCGAAGCCCCACGAGCGGCTACACACGTTCTCGACTAAACCGCTCAGCCCCGCCTCCTCTCCCCTCCCCTCCCCTCTCAGCCCCGCCCGCTGCCTCCC
>CBMN010749375.1:0-11236 GCA_000582825.1 Hordeum pubiflorum | reverse complement strand
ATGACATGCAAGTTACACAAAGCACACCGTCAAATTCATACGTGGAAGGAGTTTCTAATGATTAATTTTCACATTATATATCTCATATATTATTAATCTTATCAATAGTCAAAGGCAACCTCGAAAAATGTATTAGGCCCTATATATATGGATGGAGGGAGTAATACAATTCTCAACAGCATTCCTGCTTCTAAGCGTTCATGGAATAACAGAAAGGCAAGAACCAACGCAAAGAGCACAAATTCTAGAATGTGAAGAACATATGCTAAGATGAGTATGTTCTCCAACAGGGAGTCTCGGAAAAAGCCCATCAGAAGCCCAAACAGAAACCCTAATGTTATCAAAACTATGATCTTATTACAGGAAACAAGGTTAGCAACAATTTTGTAAGAAGAGTACAAAGTTTAGCACAGTACAAACCTGCTGCTGTAATCGTAGAAATCCTCAAGGTCAGCATCTTCATCCTCCCCACCATCTCCATAACGCAATTTGCAGTGACCTTTTGCATCCATATGCTTCCTGACAGCCTCAAGACTCTGAAAAGGCTGGCATCTGTCATTGCAGTAGAGGCACATAAAGTCACGCTTCACCTGCAGGCAGAATAACCAATACAAGATGATGTTAAAAAACATGCAACTAGCAACATGAAGCATTAGTACTGGTGGGAAAATGTCTACCTTCAGTCCGACATATATAAGAAGGCCATTGGGATCTTTCAAGTATTCACTGTCAGGTATGAAGAAACCATGCTTTTTGTGCATATGGATCATGCAGTCCTCTATGTTGTCATGCTTGAGATCACACATGAAGCAGACCGAGGGATCCAACATTTCAAGATCAGCCATCTCATCATCTGATTTAGAGTCCTCATCTACTTGCATGTTTGAAGTAGACTCCAACTCACTTGGGTCCACTTCAACCCACTCTTCCTCCTCATCCTCATCTTCATCTTCATCTTCTTCCATTGCAGAGGGGGCTCTTCGAGGGACTCGCTCAGCAAGTGGCTTGACTACTGCAGCAGTGGAGGCATTGGGCTCCTGAGAAGCTCTAAGGAGATGCGATCGCGTGGTGAGATGTTGGGCATGAGCTTTTGCACTCCTGTACCCTTTTCCACAAAGAGCACAGCTGTAAGACATGGGAGGAGCAATGGTAGAGTTGCTCCCCTCTGCTAAAACAGTTTGTCTAGCAATAAACAGAGCCTCGGTAACTCCAGGAACTCCAGCCACCTGACAAACACTGAATGTCAAAATGATGCACAACAGAAATGCAGCACTGAGGTAAGCAAAATCAAACAATTCCCAGGAATGCGTCACAAGTACATTTGCCAAGTTGATCATATAGAAATAAAATAGCAAGTTTCTCACTGTGTAGGGTTTAATGGTCAGCTAACGGAGTATCTGGAAACAGACAATTAAATTGACTTGCCTCCATTTTGTTCAACTAAACTTGCCTACCACAAGGCCCTTTTTACAGATAAAGGATATAGTGTTTCTCCAATAAGTAAGATAATTCCCCCTCGTCCTGTTAACAAAATACCAGGTGCCTAATCTACAGCAAGGACAAGCTGCAGGGCATCGTCCCATGAACAAAGCAGGCATGTATATCATTTCTTCTACAAACAGACTGGCACATTCCAAAAGACAAATCAGAGATGGCCCTTTTCTACGATCTTAACCAACGCAAAGTAAGAAGCTTACCCATAGACTCACTTCTTAAGTTGACAGTATACCTTGAAATTTCTAATTAAAATGCTCGCCCTGCAATCTAGTACCTTCAGTTACCTCAAAACAATGATAAACGTACTGATTCTGATCATCCATGAACCTAAACCTAACAAAACAAGCAATAAAAATTCGCAGGGAAAGTGTTTGCGCAGGCCTACTATGCATTATCCCCGCTCCAGAAGCGCGCAACACGTCACATACTCATTCACATCGCCTGCGGAGCGCACCATCTGCTGCTACCTAACACGAACCCTAGCGGCAAACACACACCAATCCCGCGGCACCGGCGCGGGGAGGACGACGGTAAGCATACTACCTTGCGCTTGAGGTTGTAGCGGTGCCACTCGGAGCGGTAGTGGAGGCGCTGCTCCTCCTCCTCGTCGAACGCCGCGTTGCAGGCGTTGCAGGTCACCGTCGGCATCTTGGCCGCCCCTTCCTGTCCCCTCGGCTCCGGCTTGGACCAAGCTTCGGCGGACGGGCGGGCGGCGGCGGCGGCGGGGTGCTGGTGGCGGTCGCGGGGAGTCCTCGGCTTGGAGTTGCGTTTCTCTCTTTTGCGGTGTGGTTTGGAGTGGTGGCGGCGGGGGCGGCTAGAGGAGAGGAAGCCAAGTAGGCGAGGGCGAGGGGGGACGCGCTTGGCGGTGACGTGGGCGCTTGGGTCAGGCCTCTACCGGCGCCTCTAGGTTTGGGCCTTTATTGGGCTCTCCGCCGTTTAGCGCTTAGGCAGGGTTTTGCCGCGTCGTAAGGCAAAGCCCATTCGTCGGTGGTATCGGTACGCAGCGGATACAGCGTTTTTTTTTCTTTTCCCGACGGTTTTAGGAACCTTGCTGGTTTCTGAGGTGGTTTTCTCCGGTTTTTTCTGGGCGAGTTTTTTTGGCCGGTTTCTTCTCCTGAATCCGCATTCATCATATCCAGCGGGAGACTGAACAACCGAAACCAGATCGGTATGTTGTTGAGCTCATACACCTCCATCCTCTTGCATGGCACGTGGTCCTCCACTACCACGAGCTTTTTATCAAACATCCATGATCGGCTTCAACTTTTAAGTGCCTTCCTCTTTTCAGATTCTTCGTGAAACGTGGACTTGTTTTTTTTTTTTTGAACCGGGCTATCCTCTTTCCATTGCAAATGAACGGAAATACACAATTCCAAAAACATTTCGGGAGGGAGGGGAAGCGAGTTCGAGCACTGCCGCCAGACCAACTGTATAATACTTCTCTCCATTAGGGAGGAAAGTATGACACCACGCCAAATATTGCCAGTAGCTATTTGGGTCAGTACCCAGAACCACACCAACAGATCGCCAAACAACTCTGGCCACTGGACAAGTAAAGAACAACTGCTCAGAGGTTTCCCCACTACTACAAAAGGAACAACTTGGGTTCCCAGGCCACTTCTTTTTTTCATGACTTGTCTAGTAAGCACTGCATCCTGTGACAGTTGCCAGAGAAAAAATTTGATCTTGAGAGGAATTTTTGCTTTCTAGATCCATCTATAGTGACAGCCACTAAGAGGACTCTTCCGCCATCTATACACAGATTTAGTGGAGAACTTACCATTTTTACTAAGCCCCCAGAACACCCTATCACCAACCTCAGTCAACTGAATGTCAGAAATGGTATTACACATATCTCCCACTGTTTTTGCAACTCAGGGGTCAATCTCCTCCTAAACAAAGTGGTAGCATCAGCAGGATTGAACTTATCCACAGTGCAATCTTGAGCGTGACAAATATCAAAAAGCACGGGATATTGGTCTTGGAACGGAGGTGAGCCATTGATAGGGTCTTTCCAGACTCTTGTGATATTTCCAGACCCAATATCAATCTTCCTACCCACCATATAAATGTTTTAACCTTTCAAAGAGCTTTCCAACGCGGGGAATCTGAAAATCTGGGCATCACATAGGCCACAGATTTATTTTTCAAGTACCGTGCACACACAATATCTTGCCACGAGCCCTCTTGTGTATCAAGCTTCCACCACCACTTGACCATCAAGCTAATATTCTGTTTTCGAAGGTCTTTCATACCAAGACCTCCCTTGTCCCTGGATCTACATATCCTGTTCCATTAACCAGGTAGTACCTTCTCTTTTTGTTACAGCCTTGCCAGAAAAACCTCCTTCTATGTTTATCAAGTTTTTCAATAAGCCACATAGACATGTGATATAGGGAAATCTAGGTGACAACCGAATCCAGCAGGGTAAGCTACCTCCCATAGAGGCAACATTACCAATCCAGGCCTCAAAATGTTTAAGGTACTTATCAAAAATAAACTCCTAGTCTGAATTCCTAAGGTTTGAATAGCTAACAGGCATACCCAGGTATTTGATAGGGAAGCTACCAATGTCACAGTTGAATAGGTTCGCATACTCTTTAATCACATTTTCATCCCCACCAACAGTGAAGATTTCGCTTTTCTGAAAGTTAACTTTCAGCCCAGACATCATCTCAAACATGTACAATAGTAACTTCAGGTTAACTGCCTTATCAACATCATGCTCCAAGCAAATGATTGTATCGTCCGCGTATTGCAGCACAACCACCCCATTTGGAATGAGATCCGGGGCAAGACCAACCAGCAAGTTATTCCTCTGCGCATTAGTGATCGTCTTAGCAAGACAATCAACAACAAGGTTAAATAAGAAAGGTGAGTGTGGGTCCTCCTGGCAAACCCCTTTAGCACTCTGAAAGTACGGCCCAATGCAACCATTGAGTTTAATGCTCACAGTGCCATTGTGTAGGATCTGCTTGATCCAACCACACCAAGTATCATTAAAGCCCCAAAGCTTATGACACTCAAGCAGAAACTCCCGGTTGACCTTATCGTAAGCCTTTTCAAAATCTAGTTTCAATACAATTCCCACCCTCTTTTTCACATGCGTATAGTTTAGATCTCATGCAGAGAAAGAACACCATCCATATTATTCCTCCCTTTCACAAAAGCATTATGAGCAGAACTGATAAGTTTGCCAGCATATCTTTCCACGCGTCTATCAAGCACTTTAGTAATCAGTTTATAGGGGTGTCTTAGCAGACAAATGGGCCTAAATTGTTGAATCTTATCTGCACCCGAAGTTTTTGCTAACAGCATGATAACACCATAGTTAAGACGCTGCACATCCAAGCCCCCTTTATCGAAATGAGAAAACAGAGACATAATGTCATGTTTCACTATGTCCCAGAAGGATTGATAGAATTCCACCAGGATATTATCAGGCCCAGGGGCCTTGTTAGGGGCCGTGGCAAACAAAGCATCTTTAACCTCTTCTTCCGTGAATTCTCGATATAGGTCAGCATTATAGCAGAATTTAATTTTTCATCCTCTGACCAAGTATCAGGGTTCAAATGGAAAAGGTTCCTAGGAGCGAGACCAAACAAAGTTTTATAATATTTTGTGGCGTGCTCAATCAGACCATCACTACCCTCTATTTCCACATCACCAGCTTTCAAGGAATGTATAGTGTTTTTCCTTTTGTGACCATTAGATATCTTATGATAGTAGTCAGTATTTAAGTCACCTTTGAGCAGCCATCGCTCATGAGATTGCTGTAACCAGAAAATCTCCTCATTCACCAGCATATCATGCAATTCCAAGTTAAATCCATTTTCTTATGATATAACTCGGGAGTTAGAGGACCTTCTTCCTCTAACTCTTTAAACATAGCTAATTCCACCCTAAGGTCTTCTTTCCTCTTCGAATCATGTCCAAACTTGTTGGATCCCCATCCTTTGAAATAGGTCTTAAACCTTTTCAATTTGATATTCAAGATATCAATGGGGTCCTGGGAATAGACTTTTCTGGCCCAGATTTTATTAACTATTGGCAAGAAATTATCATCTTTGGTCCAGGTGAGGTTGAAACGAAACTCACGAGGTTTGGGAGCTTCACATCCCTCTTCACCAGAGGATAGAAGCAAAGGATTATGGTCAGAAAGTTCGCTAACTAGTGACGGAAACTAATGGAAACAAGTCTTCCCAGCTCTCACACATAAGGATGCGGACCAGTTTTTCCAAAGTAGGGTGGGCTTGGTTATTAGTCCAGGTATATTTGCCCCCACTAATATGAATTTCTCTAAGAGCCAGAGTATTAATGATGGAATTAAAGACATCAACAGATTTACTACTAGCCATCTTCTTGTTCTTCTCACCACCATGCCTAGGAATATTAAAGTCTCCGCCCGCAATATATGGCATGGTCATGTTGCTACACATGGCAGCAATCTCTACCAGGAATTCCTCCTTGAATTCTCCATGAGCGGACCCATAAACCACTAGCAAGCCCCAATCGAGTTTATTTTTAATGTCTCTCACATCCAGTCGCAAAACATATTTACCCTTGTTGCAGGAGATAATACCTAAGTTGTCTTGCGTCACACAGCAAAGGATACCTCCAGACTTTCCCGCATATGGGATCCATTCCCACTTAAACAGGTCATGGGGATCAATTCTCCTAAGGCATCTGGTAGTAAAATCTTTCTTCATGGTTTCTTGTAATTCAACAAAATCCAGGGAATGATCACTAATAAGGTCCGAGAGGCAGGTGGCCATTCGTTTCTTGCCCACCCCCTGCGGTTCCAAATGAGTCCTCTCATTTGGAACGGTTTTTGTGAAACTGAGATCTAGTAGCCCTACCAGGAGGTATTGTAGGGCTACGATCCAAATCCCCTTTAAGGATCTCCTTCTTCTGACTCCTAGTCACAGGCCTGGAGAGCTTGACAACAGATTTTTTTTCTTATTTTTCTTTTTGGTTTTGCCAGAAGGGATATACTCCTGTTCCGTTTCCTCATGATCTAGCCAAGTCAGGTTAACAGGAACAGATTTGCCCAAACCATTGGTAACAAACAGATCACCCTCTTGGTCATTACTACTGTCATCTATTTTCTTCTTCTCATCTAAATTTCCTCTCACCTTCTCAAGCTCTCTCAACACATCTATACTTTCAATTTTTTATCAGGTATATCAACCCCCATGCTAATCGCCCTACTTAGCAATTCAGTATTTGTAAGAGCATGAAAAGAATTTTTGTAGGAAGTCAGATTGTTACCTTCCATATCTCATTTAGTTGCGAGGTCTGTAGCTTTAGTTTCAATCTTGTCCTGCATCCCCTGAACAGTGTGCTTGCTAAATCTCAACACCGCCTCGGGCACAAGGGGAGGAGTGAGAATGAATTCATCACTACACTCACGGGTAGGTGACTGTACCATATAATCACTATATATCTTTAGCTTCGGGTCCACCTGCCCATCCACCTCCACGACCTGAGTGGAGTTAGTGACCAGAACAGCATAAGATAAGGAGCGACGTGTTGCAGAAATAGTATTCACCTGCACTCCCTTGGATTGATCAACAGTCTCAACAGGAGCCTGAATCAGAACAGGTTTCAGTGGGATAATCCAATTGGATTCATTGGGAAGCTCCATACCCATGAGCATCTCATGTTCTTTCTGCACAGATTCAATAAGCAGTGAGGAATCCACATCGCTGGTAGATGAGATTGGTGCCTCTTTTTCATAAGGTAGCAGACGACAGGTCTTGCTACTCCGATATGAGGTTCCCTCCCGATCAACACCCGTGGAGTCATATTGACTCGCATCTCTGTCTTGTTCTTATCTTTTGTGTTTAGGAGTTTGGTCAGGTTTAGTATTATCTTCCCGAGCCTCAACAGCATTGGCATCAGGTTCAATACGGTTTCTCACTAGTACTTCTTCCACCTCATATGTAAACTTATAAAAACGTCCCCCAATCACACCCTCTGCCGTTGCAAGAAGTTGGTCGATGTGGCGACACCCAATTTTATCTCGGACCGAAGAGGGACGGTTGATAGTGGACATATCAACCTCCAAAGTGATTCCAACCAGACCCCCCACATAGGCCCCAGTTTTATCACATCTTTTATTAGTAGGAATCCTGCCAATCTTTACCCAAGCAGTTTCCAATAAACCTTCAGCATCCATGCCCTCAGACCAAGGGGAGAACTTGACAACAACTCTGCATTTCTTAATCCTGACATGTTCTACAAATAGGGCCCTATCCACTTCTCTAGGGTTGGGCATCCTCATCACAAACTTTTGGGGGGCAAAGAATTTAGCAGAGCAGCGCCACCCCTGACCCACATAAACACCCAATTCATGCTCAATGTCTTTGGTCTGGGCCGACCCTTCAACAATCATGACCACTACATTGTGATTCCTCTCACGAGTGTGCCTATCTATGTGCATATCAGGAATATAAAAGAATCCCTGCCCTTTGGCTTGGAAAGCACACATCACAGGTAAGTAATTCCAAGGCAAAAATTCAGCGCAAATCACAGCTAGGTGCCCTCTCTTCTTACATATCTCACACTGAGCTTGGGGGCACTTAGCAGTAACATGGCCTCTAAAATTGCAGATATTGCATGGTTCAGGAAGAGTGTTGACGTTACCAGCATGGACAGTATGATCGCCCTTTTGGTGGTAGGGTTCTTCCCAGCAGCGCGCGGGTCACGGGTCTCATCAGATTCCGTTCCCCATAGCTCACGAGGAGGAGGGACAGGTTGCTTCCTTCCAGCCGCTTCATCCCACCTCTCGAGCCCGGCATCGTCAGATCCAGAGGCCCTCGTCATCGAGGAGTTCCCTGTATCTGTCTTGCGCTTCCACACGTTGTTGTCGGGGCCGCGGCCGCGATTGCGGTCAAAACGGCCTGCGCCCCCGACCATGGCGCCCGGCACCGAAGCCCTTCTCCCTCATAGTGGTGGTATGTATCTCACAACTCACGACAGGTGGATGGGGGTGTGAGGTAGAGGCATCTACTTGAGCAAAAGACCGAGGGTCGCCATGGATCTTGCCCTCCCACCAGGTGAAAGTTTGGCTAACCCTATATCTGGTGCAGAACGGCGCTTTCCAGAAGTGGGAGCAACTCTCGTCGAGATCTAAAATGGGGGAGGAGGAACCCGTAGCTCTATTAGTGCTTGTAGCGCTCGGCGAAACCCTAGGTTCATGCCATTCATGGCGGTCCGATCTCTCCAAACCCACGTGGCAAACATCCGGGTCATGGCGGACCGGTCCATGCCCTAGAATATCTGGCCCTCCAGTCAGGTGCGAGGGGTGGCGATGTGCACCGCACGCGCCCGTCCCAGCGGTCTCGTGAACCACATGCGACGTGGCCGCCCTTGGGGTTAGCCCGTTGGTTCGCCTCGTGACGGCGAACCCCCGCCAGCGCTATCCTCAACGTTCGTCAGGATCCTGCCCCGAACTCTGGCGAAATGGCAGGGGAAGGAGACGATGTAGTCGGTATCGATGAACTCACCTTCGCGAAGGAAACGAGCATTGACTACGCCTCCCCGTGAATTGAGGAGCACGACGTGAAGCGCGTCCCTGCGCAGCCAAACAATGCCGTCGACGAGCGTGATCAAGGGTAGAACTTCCTCATGACCAAAGGGGGGCATATGCCCCCCCACTCTAGAGCAGTGCATAAGGATCTCCTTAATTTCTACAACATTCACAATTATTCAAATAATACAACATGATTAATAGTAGTCAATTCCTCCTCTTCTTCTTTTAAGTTAGAGAATATGAATGATAGTTCAAAGCGATCTATCATAAATGACGTCGAGATCCCACTGATGATAGGAGAATCATGTGACCACAAGCAATCATCTCTTACGTCTATGTTATAGAATAATGAGTATAATTTGTTCTGATGGACATCATCTATTTTTATTATTTATTTTCATTTCTATTGACAACATGCATCCACAACTGAATTTCAAGAACAAAACATGCATCCATAACGGGTTTTTTCAAACTTGCTACCTATGCAGATGCAAGGATTAAGGACCGGTCTTAGGTTTAGGGCACGTCTTTAATACGAGTCCAATACATCTATAAACACATTGTTGAAATATATTTCGCAATATGAACACCAACACTAGTTTAAAACGACTAGCTAAGTTTTAGGCAGAATTTTATTGGTGAAAACATGGGAAAATCCAATAAAGAGCAAACAAAAAAACAAGTGAGCAGAACCAGAACATGGATCGGCCAACTATCACCTTTTTCATACATAGTAACTTTAGTTTTTTCTCGAGACGGTGTCATTTATTTATTTCTAAGACCCTTACTAACATTTCATGGGTTTCTCCAGTTCGTCGGATTTTTATTATCCTTTTCTCCATTTCCTCTTTAAATTTCACTCAGATTATTTTCGGGTTTTTTACTATATAATTTTCTTCGTTTTTATTAACGGTTTTTTTCAGTCTTTTTATTTTTCTGTTTTTTTAATCTGAACGATTTTTTAAGTTCATGAATATTTATGTAAATCCCAAACAATTTTGAGTTTGCAAACTTCTTAAAACATTTGATATTTTGAATTGTGTTTTTATAAACTAATAAACATTTTTCGAATTCTTGTAAAATATAAAAAAATTGCAGCCATCTTTCTAAAATTGTGATCATCTTTTTTTACAAAAATCTTTAAAAAAATTCAACATTTGTATGTTTTAGAAAAATCAGGACCATTTAACAATAAAATATATAAAGACATTTTTCACTCATGCAAGAAAAATTAGAATCTAGGAACATGTTTTTAAACCCATGAACATTTTTTTGCTACGACATGAATACCTTTTTAATACATTACTATTTTTATTTTTTCTTATATACTCCTTCCGTCCCATAACTAGACTAGTGTAAAAACGTTCATATATTGTATATTATGGGATGGAGGGAGTATCATTCAACAAACTTATGATAATGTATTCCAAATCTGTAAGACTTCGTTCGGTTTTTTCGAGCAGCCAACCTTTTCCACCTTTTGACTTCAAAGTGGACAACAGTTTTTTAAGGGAACAACAGTTTTATTTAAATATAGTAAACAACAATTTTGTATAGTATATAGAACACCAACTTATTTTCCCAGTGAATCTCGAACACTGGATTTTCTTAGGGTATCCCAGACACAACCTGAGCAAAGAGAAAAACAAGCGAACGAGTGTGTTGTTAGGCTGTGGCCCACAGCACGATATAGCGATAGGAACATAAGGAGGCTTCAGCCTGGCTAGGGATAGGAGATGCTTCCGCTTCTCTATAATCTCAGTTGTAATCTAGACCTTGTTATTGAGTGAGATTAGTGGAAAGGTTCTCACACTTCTTATACGACAATTCGGTGTGTATGTTTAACAACGAGAATCGATTGGCACTTTGACCTCAGCCAACTTTGTGCCTCATCGTCAATGTTCGCATGCCCTTTGTCGTACGATAAGATTAGTGTACAAGAACCCGAAGAAAAAAATAGTATGCATGAGCATTTACCGAATCTGTCCAAGTGATTAAAATAGCGTAGCTTATTTTCCTTAAATTTTAAACAATGGCTTATCGATGCCAATAGAACAACATATCATACGGCATGCACACTTTATTTTCGAGCAACCAACCTTTCCCACCTTTTGCCTTCAAAGTGGACAACAATTTTTTAAGGGAACAACAGTTTCTTTTAAATATAGTGAACAACTATTTTGTATAGTATATAGAACACCA
>CBMN010749365.1:0-11571 GCA_000582825.1 Hordeum pubiflorum | reverse complement strand
AGGGGGGGTCCGATCCGGCAATTTTTTCCGCAGGTGGTCTGTTTTGACAAATCGACTCCGCGGGTGGTCTTTTTAGACAAAAATTCGGCAGAACGCCGGGAGCGAAACTGCGGCATGGTTAAGTGTTCTATCATTTCAATTGCATTGAGCTGAACTCCAAACGTGCGCATGCACTGCTCGATGAAGCAAGGTAGTAACACTTTCTTCACCTCCACGGTTCTGAAATTAGGCCAACTCCAACAGAGAGAACCAAACAGACACGGATTTTATATTTTATTCCTTTTTTGTTAGTTTGGGCCGGCAAATGAAAAGACAGACATGGCCGGTATACCCAACGCGCAGGACCCATTTAGAACGGACACAACTATCGGAGGATGCACCGGCGCGGCCTCCGACTCGCCGCCGGCGGACGCGGCAGAGGCGCCCAGAGCAGCATGCGGCGGAGGCGTATGACGATGCTAGTGGCTCACCTCGAAGTCGCCTGATATCTCGTCGGTGATGCTCTGGAGGAACTCGCACTAGGACTTGAAACCCTCGTGGTGCGCTATGCGGGCGCACGCTGTGGAGGGGTTCTCCAGCTGCTCACCCTTCAGCCCGGTGACCTCTGAAAGGTTCCCGCCTCTAGACGCGGCAGCGCTGGCGAGATCGACCTCAAAGAGGAACCTGTGGTGGAGCAGACACAAATCGGAGCCTGAGAGCCGCGTAAGGTCCCCATCTGAGTGGGTGTACATGAAGGGGAGGAAGAGCACCAGGGAGGTCTGACAATGCGTCGCATCCGACGGGGATGCTGCGGCCACGAGGCCATTGTCTTCGGCGAGGTCACGTGCACTTCCCTTGCGCCCCGCGGCTGCCTCGTCTCCCACAACACATGGTGGGTGGGCCAGGGGAGAGAAAAAAGAGGAGGGAGAGGTGGGATGGATGGGTCGGTGGTGGGCCAGGCCGAACACAGATGGACGGCGGACAGTGTCCGCTTCGGACCCAAATTTGAGCGGAAATGAGTTCAAACGGACACAAAACAGACATGCAGACAAAATGGGTCTCTGTTTTGGGCCACATATTTTGTCCGCGCGGATCCAAACGGACACAACCGATGGGTCAGTGCGTTGGAGTTGGCCTTCGTGAGGCTATTGAATGCATGCATCATCACTCTACAGCACCCCACAACAACTTTGAAATAAATATTATGAGTGAGGAATTAATAGATCTCGGATCAAGACCTCCACCAGGTCAATTCCGTTCTTAAACCACAACATCATCAAATGTTAAACACCGCCATCAACCGAACCTTGACAGCGAAATGCGAATCTAAAGCTTGGCTCTCATTTCACGCGAGATCACTATCTGTCGAATGGATGGCCTACACAAAGGTGTGGTTAATTTATGCCTAATCATGTAGGGTTCTCCTGCTGCTTACTTGTCATCGTCTGACATTATATATAAGCTAGAGATAGCTGCATTGCACCCCTTTGTTCGATTGTATGTTAGCGAGTTGTTTAGGCCGCACCGTGTTAGCCATAGAGACATTTACTACAAAAATATGCGTAACTATGGTCCAAACTATTGATGGCTACTTCAATCACCATGGGAGAAACCTTATGTTTGAGCGTCGTAATCTTTAAGCATGAGCCTGCGTAGCTATGATAAAGGTGCATGCAAATTGTCCTACATATACATGTGATCGATGTAAATTAGTGAGTTAAAACTGATCCATTGGATCTTTTTAATAACAAAAGAAGTTTTGCATATTAACCATCCGTTGTGAGTGCTCTTTGTGCTGCACTCGGGTGCTTCTACAGCAGGGTCTGGACCTTCATCTGAACAAAACAAAATGAAATAAGGCCATATTACAACTATGTGTTCTTTCATTTGTCTAAGATTCAACCCTGAACTCCAGAACACAACTACCAACGGCCAAACATCGCAGCTCCGATTCTGACGGGTCTTCGTATAGATTCACGTGGCATCTACAGTGTGGGTGGGTCGACGATCGCCTTGGGTGAAGTCGGAGTCATTTGCCCATGGTTTAGGAATGGTGATGACACCCTCTAGGGAGGAACGATGATGAGGACGTATGGGTGATGTCTCGGCGAGGGCCTGTTTGAAGAGATGTGCATGAGGTTTCATGTGTGTGCTGCTGATGGTTTTCGCCCGGATTTTCACTAATTAACTGTACAACTCTTCTTCTTAATGAATGCAGGAATACTGTCATTTCAAAAAATAAAACTGTACTTTGAAAACGTCTAAGGCATTGTTTGAATTCCAATATTATAGCAGAGTAGTTTTCGTTAAACTCAATTTCTGATGTAACAACTTAAAATGTTTTTTTCCTTATCTAACCAAATCATGAATATAATGTATGAAACAATGAATAGTATAGAGTTATTATTAGAAAACTAACCAAACTAATTTCCTAAAAATCCTCCAAAAACTTGTTTCCAAAATTTCACATTAAATTATTGGCATCGAAACAACCTCTAAGAATCAAACCTGAACTATCAAAACCGGCTAGGAATCAATCAATCAACTAAAAAACCCGGTTAGGAATCAACATTTCTCTCCCTGAACAGGTTTTAGCCGAGCAGGCCCAATTTTGACCTGTTGACCGGCCAATCAGCAGCCACATCAGTGTAGTCACTTAACCCATTTTTTCTCAAATTTTGACAAAACAATGAAAATATCTAGATAATTGGGAAAAACTGTAAAATCGACACTAATATTGTGATAGTTATGGGAAAGTTTCACACAATATGGCCAAAGGTATTTAAAGATACCCTTAAATTACAGTTATAACAAACCAGCAATTTGGCCGAACATATTCGTGAGTTCCAAGTGGTAATCGATGAGATATTATTGAGTAGATTATACCTGGGCATATCTCGGGCCGGGCCGGGTTTCGGGCCGGGCCAAAAAAAGCCCGGTGATAAAAACCCAGTCCCGAGCCCGGCCCGGCCCGACCGTCGGGCCTAATAAATCAGGCCCGAGCCCGAGAAAGCCCGAAACGGCCCGACCGGCCCGGCCCGACTACTGCTAAAATTCATTTTTACACAAGCCCGAGCCCGTCCCGGCCTGACCACCAGACTCAATTTCTAGGCCCGAGCCCAGCCCGATGGTACGATTAGGCCCGGCCTGACTCGGGATTATCGCGCCGGGTCGGGCTCCCCATGGCCAGGTATAGAGTAGATATAGTACCTATGTAGCTTTGTGCTAAGTTTCGGTTACTAATTTTGACTTCACATATAGGAATTTTGTCAGAATCATTAAGATAATATACACATATTATTTGACATGAGTAAGTTTATGAAATTTTTGATAAGCTGAAACATCTTTTCGACTAAGTAGAGAATAAACTTCACATCCTATTATGTTCCCATGAAATTGACCTAATTAGTTCATGCGGAAACATAGACAAGAGAAATCGAAACATGAGATTTCTCAATTTAATATACCTTTATACAAAACAAATATAATTTTAAATTCCCTCTAACCGCCTTCATTTGTCGACGGAGGTTGTAGTGGAGCCCCCTAAGTCCCAGATCTCCCCGACGAGTTCCCCAACTCAGGAGCAGCTCGTTGTGGAGTAGATGTGGTGGCACGGGAAGAGCAGTTACGGTCGCCGATCCCATTCAATGCTTGAGGTTCTTCTACGGATCCTGCAACGTTGTTCTCCTCGTGTCTCAGGCCATGCACCACCTCTCCCTCCGGACGCGAGTCTAGGGATTGTTTTTCTTTTCTTGAGTTCACATTCATCACTTGACTCTTTTGCAGAAGTTGATTATTTCATGATTACTTTGTACAATCTCTCGTCGGCTGCATCCATTCTGAAATTTGAGGTTTCTATTCCATGTGTGTAATATCCTTAAGTGTAATGTCCTTAAGATTTGTATGTTAAGTTTTGTATGTATGATAATGATACTACTCAAAGTTTATGGACACGCTTTGTATAGTAAGGATGAAAGTTTTAAAACAGAGAATGTAATCTAAGCAAATACCATTACCAACTTGAACCAAACAAAATAAGGAAAAAACCTGTTACACCCTGATTCCGCTGCAGCTTGATTTTTTTAACCATTGTCGTTAATATTAGGGAAACAGACACAACCACAGAGTCACCTGCTATGTTGTTTGGATCAAAAACACATTTATCCTTCAGATGTTTCTTAGTTAAACCTATTGTCAACCCACTCCCATTTTTCCCGAAAGAGAGATTCCACGTTCAATACCCTCAAGCCCACCATTACAAGTCCACTAATTTTTAGCCAAGCCACAAATTGGAAAGCTACATCTATAATTAAGTAGCACGCTGTAAGCATTGCTCATGAAATGATAGTATTACTTAGTGCGTGCTCGTGCTGGAACTGCGGTATCCCTTAAAGTATTTTGTTGTGTAATGGCGTTAATTCTCTGCGATGCCCAGTGGTTAGATGGGCATTAGGTGAACACATGCATATCAGTTGATTAGCTAGTCCTAGTGCGTGATCTTTTGGTTATGTAGTGACTAATGTAATGTGATAAAGATACACGTATGCCACTTTGCTAGCCTTGTTTATGCCTCGGTTCCTCTTTTCCGTACGTAGTGCAATTGCTTGCTCTGCATATTTAACTCGCACCTTGTAATAATAAGACAAAGATGTAATATATGTTTTCTCGAAAGTAGGTCGATACGACAGAAAAGTTGCGGATTTCAGCATATTTTACAAGGGCATTGTGTACGTTGCATTTTTCTAGAGTCTGTACATCTTACAGATCACTACTGTCCTGGAAAGTTCTCCCTGGAAATATTCGTGAGGGCGAAAAGTCCTTCAGAGGAACTCTCGGAAGTGTTCTATCGAAATCACACGTTGTCTTCCTCAAGCTCCGATATTTTTGGTGGTCGGCCTAATTTAACAAACATATAGTACTCCCTTCGTTTTTTTTTTAGTCTGTATATAAGGTTTGGTCAAAGTCAAACTTCATAAACTTTGACTAACTTTATAGAACAAAATATCAACATTCACAATATAAAATCGATATTACTAGATGTGTCATGATGTTAATTTTCATAGCATCTAGCTATGGTATTGTATATAATGATATCTTTTGATATAAATTTGGTCAAACTTTGCATTGATTGACTTTGACCAAATTTTATATGCACACTAAAAAGAAACGGAGGGAGTACTATAAAGAAGTACATTATTTTCTCTCAAAAGGAAAAACAAGTACTACGTTATGTTGGTGGTTAGCTGCTGAGAATATTCTCCTCTTCTTTCTACGTGGAGCGGTTCAGTATACGCATGCGGGGGAAAAAACACACGTTGCTCCTTGTACTGTTTATATTTATAGAGGATCCAAAGGGTGTGCATCGAAGCTCATCACCTGCTCTCTTCTTCACCGTTTCAAGTTGTACACACACGTGCAGTTAGTTTTCAACCACATGTAAATTAATCTTTGACCCAATATTATGTTGAAAAATGTGTATTTCTATGCTACTTGTTCACAATATAACTTGTAAAAACGTCTTATATTATGGGACGAAGGAAGTATTATCTAGAGTATTATGTTTTTCTTAAGTATATAGTAACCTACATGACATGGCACTAGAGAGCACACGGTGTGACGGTGACACGCACGGTAGCCACGAAAGAAACTTAGACGAGTAGGCAGTAGGCATCACCCTGCACGTCAGGCCAAGGCGACGCACAAGGGGGAAGAACTAGCCGCTTCTGCTCGATGGCAATGGCGGCCTCTCCATTCGCTGCACCTACTTCCGAACTGACGCTGACACTGATGAATCTACCACCTGCATGCCTGGTCAAATAACTAAAGCAACTTCATTCACGCAGCGACTGCTAGTCCATATGCGTGTGCTGGATCTGCCATGTGCCAAATTGCCACTATGATGAGTGAAGGATACGACATATTCGTCTTACTGTCCTGGCCAATCAACGTGGCATGTTTGAGCAAAGCAAATTGGCATGGGTTACAGTTACCTAAAGCGTGCACGAGGAGAGATAGAAAGCAGCCACAATCCAAACCGTCGTTAACAAGCGACCAAGCAGCACAACCTACCATTTTTTTTTCCAAAACGGAGACAAAAGAATTGACTCGTCGATTAATTAAGAAGAAGATAATTGCTCAGTAAATTGATGAAAAATCGGGCTAAAACCAACACAATCATATCGTAATTGGACTACTCACTAATCATGAGACCCCACAAACACACATGCAACCCACCAAACCCTCCCAACACACAGAAACCTACCAATTGCTTTGAGATAAGAGTCTCAACAACGAGCACATGTAGACAAATATACACTGATATGTGTTTTCTTTCTTCATCTTTTTCGAGGCAGCCGATATGTTTGTACGACAAAATAATATCAATTACACCCGCCATCTGTAATAAGACAATATCGCGAACTAGTCGTCGAGACAAAGGATACAAAGAGGAAGAAAAATAATAAAGTGGACATAGTCAACGAATTGTATCAGACCAGCAACAACGTCATCCATCATTCTTGACAACACACAATTTACTAGAAAAGTTTTTCTAAAAATAACATCTCCAAGAAGGTAACAACGCTCAAGCATGGACGTCATGGGATCCAACCAGGTGCGATTTGGGGTTTTCATCTCAAAGAGCACGTCTGATCAGAGTTTAAAACAATGCCTTCAACAAGGACATGACTTGTATTGATATGCTTCTTTAACAAGAGCGGAACATGTCAGGCCATCCTCGGTCAAAAGAGGTGAGGGAATGCAAGTGAAAGGTCGAGCCTTTACTCTTAAGTAATAATTATAACCACCACCACCACCCCTTAGTTGCCAGGTGCAATCATCGAACGTCGGATCAAGGGTTTTTGATGCTCGAAGAGCACCACCAAGCCAAAGACAAAGTGTGTTGTCACCACCCTTTGTTGAAGAAAACAAAGCTACATGGAAAAGCATCCAAACACCATGGTGAAGGGAATATGAGATCGCTAGTATCCATGGAATTCATGCTCGGAGGTAGTTAGTCGCATGCATATCCTTGACGTGTATATTGCCACGCCGCCACACGATCAAATCTATGTGGGCAAGCACTGAATTGTCATATATGCGAAGAGCCGAAAATCGTCGACATCTATCTCATCGCACGTGCTCCAGAAGCTACATGGTAGAGGCCAACGGATACAAGTCCGCAGCCGCCACATGCCGTAGTTACACGACCTCCAACCGGCCACTACCGTCTTTGCATTGTCATCATCATTGTCATGGCCACCGTCGATCAGCCCCTAAGCCCCCACTGCTAGAACTGGGCATCGGAAGCTCATCACCAAATGCGACCACCCCTGCCGACCGCCTTCATGCAGCAAAGTGGCACGGCCATCACCTAAGGCACCCGGGGTCACCGCCTTAACATCCAAACTCCATCAGCAGCGACATGTCGTTCAGTGCCACCACAGCGCACGATTAGAGGTCTCCCCTCACGAGAAGGCATCCCTGCCACCACCGTCGTACAAGCAAGTTTTGCCCTCCAGTGTCCTCGATGGCAATGAAGGAAGGGATGAGTGGGTCCACGGGGACGGCGACAGCTACGGTTTCGCCCGAGCCTATCGCACATCGGCGACCCTGCATTAGTATTTGTTTTTCCTAATACTGCCGGAAGCCGACATGTGTGTTCGAACAGTCTCTTCATGAGGATTTACGTAGATTGAGATCAAAATGAATTTCTAGACTTGAAGTCAATTTATACATGTGCATGATCCCACCTAACTTTAACTTTCACAAGAGAGAAAATTGATGTTTATTGTCCTATTCAAAACCGATAAGTCCTAAATATAATCTTAATTTTTGAATTTTACAGGTAAAACCCAACCATAGCATTAAGTTAAAAGTCTCCATTAATCCCATATGCAACAACTCACGAACTCGGGTTTAGGCTTCTAGTCACTCCTGCAACCAACTATAAGCAAATCATTAACATATTACAACACCCTACAATGAGAACCCCACACGCTTGCGCGACACGACGGGGACCAGAGGACAACGCCATAGTAACATACAACTCATAATAATCATATCAACCACAATTAGCCCACAGGACAAAAGGAAACAAAATAGAGGCGCAACACATCATTGGCTAATGGGTAATAATATATATCATAGATCACCATGTTCAAGTAGAGATTACAACGAGGTGAGAGAGGATACACCATTGCACGGAGAGGAAGAAAGTTGATAATGACGGCGGCAAAGTTGTTGGGGATGACCGCCTTCACGATGGTTCCCCCGGCGGCGCTCGAGTGGCACCGAGAAATAGGGGGAGTCCCCCCTCCTTCTTCTTCTTGATTGTCCTCCCCCTCGTTGGGAGAATAGTTCCCCCTCTGGTCCTTGGCCACCGCTCCTCTTTTTTTCTCTAGGGTTTCATCTTTGTTTCGGTGTTGTTTCTGCGACCGGGCACCGTTTCTTAAATAGACGGGGTTTCGTAACTCCAATTGGGCTAAAATTTTAACACGATTTTTTTCTCATGTTAGCTTCCTTGCTCCCAAAGTTGAGCTCCAGAAGCTTCACAGTCTCTGGACAAGCCAGGCTCACATGATCTACTGGCTTGTGAGGCCCACGGGCCTTGTCTTGCGTTGATTCTTGTGCCATAAATTCATATCTATCCCATAAAAAATTACATGTAAATTTTCAAGTCATTCTCGCTCCATCAATTTTTCACCTAAAGACCCAGAAAACATTAGAAAACGGGAACTGGCCTTTGGCACTAGGTTAATATGTTAGTGTCAAATATAAATTATATAAATTGTTGCCAAAAGCATGTAAAAGTGATATGTGACAGCATGAAACGGTAAAAAAATATAGATATACCGGGTGTATCAGTCAACCATGCACCACCGAGCAGTATGCTCGTCTCAGAGTATGGCCCTATCATCCAAGAACTTTTCAAGCAACGCAACAAGACGTACGGTCACAAGCCCTTCACATTGTGCCGTTGCTACAACGAACTTTGCATCAATGAGAAGTGGATTAGGAGAAACTACTAGACCACACCAAAGAGATCAAGATTAAGCATACCCATTGAGGATGATGACGAAAAGGATGAAAATTCCAACAAGAGACTGGATGGCAACAAGATTGCAAAAGAGAGGAAGAAGAGAGTAGCATTAAGCGGCATATACAAAGAGGAGCTCGTGACCATGATTGAGACCAGGAAAGCCTTGGCGGGCGGATGCAAGGAAGACAAGGCGGCTAGATGGAATTAGCTCAAGTTGTTGGAGGATGAGAAACGACGATCAAAATTGGCGGCCGAAGAGAGGAAGTTGAAGATAGAGGAGCGTAGGCTTCCACTTGAGGAGGAGAGGCTTTGAAATGCAAAGACCGATGAACATACTATCATGTTCATGAACCCAACCACAATGGGTGATGTCGTTAAAGGTTTTGGGAGCTCACAAGTGGGGAGGTCTTGACCAAAATGGAGTCCTCTCTTCGAAATGATGGTGGTGGTGGTGGTGGCTGTGATGGCCGTGTGGATATTGGTGGTTGTGATGGTGATGGTGGTGGCCGTGTGGATATTGGTGGTTGTGGTGGTGGCTGTGTGGATGGGGATGGTCGTGGAGATGTTGGTGGTGATTTCTTTGGCGAGGATGGTGTTTGAGATTGTCATGCCTTTGGTTGGGCTCGATCTACGACATAAAACATGCTATGTTGTGGCGATTTTGGATCGAACTTGATCGACATGATGCCTTTTGGATGAACTATTTGCATTTAAATTTGAATTTCTCGATCCATGCAACTAAATGCTTGTTCATGGTTTATATGTTATGCATGTTTATTTTTAAATATTTGAATGATTGATGATATAATGTGTAATTGTTTGAAGTTTATGCGGCTAGGCTAAAAGACTTGAGAAAAAATATCCACAACTAAATATAGGGGATCGGTTAGGTCCGACCACCCTTAGAGGAGGATAGTTACTTAGCCGTTTACTCCTCTAACTTATAAGGGAGCGGTTAGAGTTTCTCTAACATAATATGTTATCGCCATCATCTCTTTCCTCATTTAGTAGCATGTCATGTCATCAATGTGCTTATGTTACTCCCGTTATGGCTAGCCTCAGAACGTGATTCCCCTCGTGTGCCCACCTACTCCGTTTTAATGTTGGAGCCAAGTGGGTGAATCCCTACGTTTGGAAATGGATCCAATGCGGATCCGATAGTGCTCTTACCACTTCCCTTTTCATATTTTCAAAACAAATACTAATGCAAATACGGATGTTAACAGATACGAATATGGATCGAATGTTACTCAGACACAAATACTTATCGGATGTTTAATCGATTCAATGCGGATTCGAATAATAGTGGCATACTATTAGCTAAAAAATAGGTCAATAGCTACATGACACAAAATAATCAACATGGAACATATAAGTCAACGTCAGACAACTAATACTACAACAATGCATAGAAATTCCTAAGTTTAATTATACAAAAACTAAAATTTGACTACATATAGCCTTTTATGTTGGATAGTTGGAATATTGGGGCTAGGACTGCACAAATCAGCTCACGGAGTTTTACTCGGATTCGGATATATCCACTTTCATATTCATATTTGTGTCAAAATCCCATGTCATATTCGTATTTGTAAAATAAATTGGGATATATTTCATTTTCATTTTCATTTTAGTTCGGATGCAGATGTTTCAGATATGAATAGGCATATTCTCGGATACGAATATCAGATATTTTGGACTAGTCACTGCCACTTTCCACCCCTAGAATCAGTATCGCCGAGGACTCTTGTTTAAACCTCTCATTTGTGTGGTGAGGAAAAATTTCTACTCGGAAAATGAATGAGGACACATATCTAGAATTCGTGATATTTTTTCAGTCAAGAGTCACATAAAAAATTTAAACCTGCCTTGGCCGTGTTCTTTTTACTGTCATTTTGAGACCAATGACAATATGTTTCACTAAAGAAACGAATAAAACCATGGGTTCTGACGTTTACATACTTGTCACCAGTTTATATCAATTCTTGTCTACGTTTAACGCTCACGTTCATATGTGCGCAATGGTGAAGCCACCTACCATCCGAGCAGTCAATTGAGGACCTAAGTATTTAGTAAAATCAACATATACACATAGAAATCTTGTACTAATAATTTAATATTCTCTCCTCCCCGAATTACTCTAGATAAATCTAAGACAAGTTCTTCACGATGGGCAGAGTACAAACCCATATATTTGACAACACAACTTCAAATCTTAAATTTTTAAGAAGTTGGTCCCAATTCTCTCAACATGCAAAGTGTCCACCTCAACGTCCCACTAAGCAATGCATTTAAATCTTCTCTCCCACTAAGCCATGAAAAATCTGTCACATAAGCCCTCTCAACATGCAAAATGTCCACCTTAACGGCCCACTAAGTAATGCATTTAACTCTTCTCTCCCACTAAGCCATGCTAAGCAAAATCCCTCAATTACCCCTACATATTACATGGATTTGCATAGTTAAGTCTTAAATTTTAATGTATGGCCCCCTTCAATGATAAATCATGTATCATTGGCCCCCTCCATATGAAGTTCCTGGCTCCGTCTCTG
>CBMN010749362.1:0-11437 GCA_000582825.1 Hordeum pubiflorum | reverse complement strand
TATATCGGTATTACTCTTCACCAATCCATTATTCTAGAGACTGATTGTGCTTTTGTTCGTTCTTTCCTTGTAAACGAGAAGCTTGATAGGTCTCCTCTCGATGATCTGAAGAAAGAAGCCTAAGTATATCCAGGTTGATCAAGAATGTTAAAATTGAGAAAATTAATCGGCTAGCCCATGGAGTGGCTCACGAGATTGCGAAGTACAGCTTCATTAGTAAATCTGATGGCATTCTTCTTAATAGTGTTCCGCCCTTCGTGGCGAATTTTGTAATGAAGATTGTAATAACCTTTTTAATTAATCAATATATGGGGTGTTTTTCAAAAAAAAAATACTCTCCACTATGGGTAGTCTAACCTCACAATTAGATTTCTTCATGCAAAGGTGGTTTACATTGGTCCACACACTTGGCATTGTTTCTCCGTAAGGTTATCAAAGTGCTCTCTCTCCTTTTTAATTGCTTTGCCATGTTAGTTTTCTTTTTTTTATGTGACATGCTTAGCACCTATATGCAATGAAGCACTGGAAAGAATCTGAGGGTGCAAGAGCTAGCATTTGTTTCTTAAAAATGTACACACATTTCAAAAATATGTTAATGGCATCTAATGAAAATGTTAATACAATGTAAAAGTTGGTTTGCATAATATCAGGAAAATGTCAAAAAAAGTTTGAAATGAATTTGAAAATGTTTGACATTTATTCAAAAAAATGTTCAAACATGCATTTGATAAATGTCCAACGTCTATGGAAACAATGTTAAGCGTGTATACAAAAAATGTATAATGTATATTGAATTTTTTTGACATGCATTTGTAAAAACAAGAAGAAAAAGGAAAAAATATCAAAAAATGAAACCCGATAAAAATACATGGAAACAAAAGAAGAAGAAATCGTACAAAATGTTTTAAAACAGGTCTAGAGAACATTCACAAAATCGCTCCAGAGAGCTATAATGTTGGACCGACCAATTTAGTGAAGCGTGAGGCAACATGGGGCCATCGCACTAAATGAGAGAGAGTTCCTAAACGGCACTAACAACCCTAGTTTTAGCTAGTGGCGCTCGAAGATGACGCTAGCGGGCCAACCCATCAAATCTATGATCAATTCGAACGAGACAATCGGGTGAACGAGACGCGAAGTATTCGTTGCTTGTCTCGCTTCTAGTTGTTTCACCGGTTAAACTTTTGAGAAGGTTCATGTAAGTTCAAAAAAATCATAAATTTGAAAAGCGTTCACTTTTTTTTTCTGAAAAACTGCTGCAAATTTGAAAATGTTCATAAAGAGAAAAAAATAGTTCGCGAATTTGAGAAAAGTTCATTTTTTTTTTGAAAAGGTTCATGAATTTAAAAGAATCCAAAGGTAAAGTACATGAAATTTGAAAAAAGTTCATGAAAATTGAAAAAAGCTCGAAATTTGAAAAAATCAATGAAGTTTAGTGCTCAAAGTTCACGACCTAAAAGTTTAGAGCTAAAAGTGTGTGCACTTAAAATGTTCACGAATTTGAAAAAAGTTCATGGCCTAAATATTCATAAATTTGAAAAACAATATTTCACGGCTCTGAAAATAGTTCAAACAAATAAAAATAAAAGAAAACAAACACAAAAAAGAAGAGAAAAAACCACAGAAAAAACAGTCAAGAAAAACCCAATGAAACCTTCTATAAGGTTCCTAAAACCGGTAGGGTAAAAGATAACTGGACCGGCCGAACAGAACCTGCGTGTGTGTGCCTAGGGAACGAGAAAGAAGTTTAAACGGGCTGAGCCAAAATCAACCGGGGCGTGCACCAGTTTGCATACACAACAAAAACCGCCGCTTAAGATCTGGAATATGAGTTTTTTTTTAACACAGTACAGACGCAAGCGTTCGTATACACGCGCATACATTCATCTTATGAATGCACACACGTACACCCTATTTCTATGAGCATCTTCACTGAGCCGGCATATCATCTTGAGATTTACGAAGTTATCATAGATGCCTCGTCGTCGACGTAAACGTCTCCTCTCATTGAATGTGCATCGCCGGAAATCCTGTAATAAATTCAGGAATAAATACGAGCATCAGGACTTGAACTCTGATGGGCTGGGAATACCACTGTGCCTCTAATCATCCGACCACAGATTGGTTCGCAGTCTGGAATATGAGTTGGCTAAATACGATATGGCCCCTGCGCGCATGTGGTAGGTGTTCTTTCGGATCGTGTTTTAAAAACACGTCCATAGCCTGTGAATACTTGTATATTTTTCTTGAGAGTAACTAACCGAGCAGAACTCTTTGCAGGAGTCACTCAAGAGTACTTTTTGATGCCCTGAGAGCGCGCGCCACTGGACGCACTCTTAGCCACTGCCACATGTCTTCTGTTGGGCGCTTTCTTGAGTTTTTTTTTCTGTACTCGTTTTTGGGGTTTCGATGATTTTTTTGGCTTTTCAGATCCCGAGATTTTCGAGAAAAAAATCAACAAAATTGCAAGAAAAAACTTGTTTTTTTGGCTTCTGAGATGCACATATTTGTTTCTTATGGAGGCACATATTTGATTCCACGAGAGGCACAACTATATACCTCTCCAAAAAGAAAAATACTTGTTTTTCTTCACGAAGAGGCACATATTTTTCTCTCGTGGAGGCATAGCTTTCCTTCCGCGAGAAGCACAGTTGTGTATTTTGAAAAGGGAAAAAGTCTTAAAACGTGTTTTCGACTACATTTTTTCTATCTTTTTTTTTTGCTTTTTCGTGAAAAAGGTTTGTCGAAACCTATTAAAATGTGATATAAATTCGAAGATCTCGATGCGAAGAATCGAACAATGAAAACGGTGTAGGATTTGGACGCACAGTTTAAGAGATAAAACGTTTCTATGAAAAAGAAAAAAAAAACAATACCACTTGTGATGGAGTAACCTTTGCAATGGGTACCCCTTATCTAGTGATTTCGATCTTTCTCGGGTGCTGCTAATTCATGCATATCACATAGGGAGATGACCGGTTAGGCCACCTCTCCTCAGGGGCGTAGTGGGCCAGTCGATTGGTCGTTTCATTGAGTTTGATGTGTGCTACTCATGCAGAAGGCTAGTGCTGTTTTATTTCTAAACCATCTAAAAACGACTACACTTGAAAATTTTAAATAATTAATTGTTTAAGTGAGTGTTTTTGAATTTTAGAATTTTCCAAAAAAATAAAATACTTGTGAATTTAAAAAGTGCCAAAATTTAAAAATCATGGTTTTCAAAAAAGATTTGCAAAATTTGAAGGAAATCTTCTTGAATTTTCAGAAATGTTCCAAAACTTTATATATATATTTTTGAACTTTATTTTTTCAAATATTTAAAATATTCATGAATTGAACAAGAGACCCCAGATTAAAAAAAACATGAATTCAAAAAATATCCATAAATTTGAAATGTGTTCGTGAGACTGAAATCATGTCGTGGGAAATGATTCTGCGGAATGTTATTCTTTTGTCCAAGATTTCCTGTCATCCTCGCCTTATATGGGATGACGAGGATGTTGAGTACAATGGTTGTTATGAGCCACGATGAAATAACCGACTATAATGATGGTCGTTAGTAATGGAATTACTGCCTACACCATGTTGTTTTTGTTGGTAATGCCTGTATTGATTGACCATGCCCGGTCGGATGGACACTGTGGTGTTCGTCAGTCGGATTGGCTTTGAGATGCTGTCCCAGCCTAGGGATTCTCATGATGTGGATTCAGGCCAATTAGGACTCCTGGGCTTGGGCCAGATTCATATGACAGGCCTACCACAGGGGATGCCGCCGTCAGTCCGTTAATTTAAAAGTCGTTTTTTAATTATTATTTTTTGAGAATTTTAAAATTTCATAAATGTGATAATAAAATGATTTTAAATTTTCAATAGTGTTTCCAAATTTCAAAATGCATTCACAAATTTTAAATAGTGTTCATGAATTGAAAAAATCTTCATGACTATTATTTTGCCAAAATTTACAAATATTCGTGAATTAATTTTTTAAAAATTTAAAAATGTTAGAAAATTTAAAAAATATTCACAAATTTGGAAATGAAAAAAAGCCCGTTCGGAGCAAAGCAGTATTGAAAGCCCAAGGAGGGTCAGCCCATTACTATGCTGGCCATGCACGTTTGGTCGCTACCCCCTAACCCGTTCACGCAATATATTGGGTAATAATTTGTTAAAGAATACCCTTTGCAAAAGCTATTATCATACTCCTGTGACGACAAGTGGCAAAATGCATGTGCACTTGTCGTCCTAAGAAAGTTTTGGTGGGCTTTCTCACCCGCATGGGAGGGACGGAAAAGCAATTACGTATTTTTTGTAGTCCATTTTTCTTAAACGGAAAAGCAGTTACGTATTTTTTTCTAGTCCATTTTTCTTAAATTGAAATATCTTGCTAACCGTTTGTCTAAATTACAAATCGTTTTCAGCAATGTGCTGCTAGCGTCGATACCTTAAAAGCTGATTCAGGGGCTCAAAGCACATTTCCACAAGCCCATTGTACCCCCCAACCTTTTATCCCATTCAGCTTGGTTTTCCGATATTTAGGGTAGTAACAAGCATTAATATATATATTGACGCTCTCAAACATGTTGTGCTTCTGATTCAACCACCGAAAGAAAAACATATTGACATATTGTGCTTCTGGACGCATTTTGCTGATGGCACGCTAGAGTTTTTCTCTGGTCTCCAATCTCTGAATAATAAAAATCATGCACGACGGCTTAAAGTTAGCCAGCTTTTTGGTTTCTTGACAGCTCTTAAAGTTAGCCAATGCCTAATGCTACATCATTACACGACATACGTGCCCTTGCAAAGCTGAACTAGCTAGGAAAAAAGGATGAAGTGTATCGCACGACGACGTAAGCACGATGAGTCCCAGCAGCTATTCCCTCATCATAAAAAAAATGTCCCAGCGGCATGCACGGACAAACACTTGGGTCTGGATCGAAACTGACCGGAAGATAAACGGACGTGACGTGACCGTTTCGCATCGATCGATCGTCTTCGTTTCCACAGAACTCGTTCGGCTTTTTGCATGAAAGGGACGAAATTGGGCTATTCATGTGACGCGCCCAACGCGTTAACCCAACTAACCGGCATACCCTGAAAACAACTTCTTTGTCAAGCTCCCCCAAAAAAGAGAAAAATAGGAAGAGCTTCTTGTTCAAGCGCCTAGCTAACCGAGTGAAGTAAAATTGCTCGTGCCATTCACTGTTTTGCAACAATTTTAACCTATTTCCGAGTCAGACTTACAAATGGTTATTGAACAACGCTACGTGCATCGGTGGCCGGCTAATCTTTGGAAAGGATAGGCCGGGTCGTGAGCCATAGGATCCACCGCGAGATAGCCATCCCATTCACCTGGCGTTTGGTCTGATCTAGCTAACGAGGTTTGTAATATGGGTCTTGTCGCACTCGAAGGTTTGCAACATGAGTCATGTTGCGCTCGGCGATTTGCAAGACAAGTGCTTTCCAACCTAAGTCATGTTGTGCTAGGGAGGTTTGCAACATAGCCGATGTCGATTCATCCTGCACATCATCGATTCGTCCCACTGAGGTTTGCGACATGGTCCAATTGGTTTCTCTTTTCCTTTCGCACTCCGTGAAGATGATCCTACAATTGCCATTATGTATGTGCGTGTGTGGTAGTGAAAGACTCTCTTGGTTGTAGTGAAGACACCTCACACCCGATGCTATTTATAGGTGATAGTTGGACACAAGCACCGAACTAAAATAAATGGAATACAGTAGCTACATTCACACAAATGATATAATGCTCAATGCTTTATTATGATGAATATATTAGTAGAGTTAACAAGAGTTCTCTGATACGTCACGGAGGACCATAGATTATGCTAAAGGGGCACCAGGGGTACACGGCCACAAGGCTATGACTCCCACCAAGTGCTCGAATACGAGCCTTCAATTTTTCTATCTTAACTCGTTGGTCGGTAATAAGGACCCGTGCTTCAACTGGAAATGGATCGTTGCACCACTTGTAGAATCATCATTGCATGTTACCCTATCCCTATTTTTAAACAACGTTAGTCCTAAGCAAGTGCATGAACCAGCTTCCCTTCTTCGCACTACCATTTGCGTCCCACAGAGTGGAGTGGTGGTAGTGGGCGAGAACGATCGCCACTGGGCCTTGAGTTGGAGTTGTCCTGCTCAAAAGAAGGGGAGCCCCAGGAATAGTGTGTGACCAATGAGTAGAGAGAGCAGGGTTGCTATTTTGGGTACAAGATGAAAGGTGTGAGCTTCGACGGTGATGTGTGAGGAGTTGGCATTTGATGGCTCCGTGGAACGGCTTGTGGGCCAGTAGGGTCGCCATTGCCGGCGGCAATGCCTACCGCGACATGCCGGTCATTGTCAAGATGGAGAACCCAAACTGGTCTATTTCTGAGATCGATGATGACGGTGACGACAACGAGGACGTTTTTGCCCGAGTAGGCGGGCAAAGGCGGAGGGTGAAGAACGTGAAGCAGATCACATGGGTGTTTCTCCTCAAGGCCCACCGCGCCGCCGGCTGCCTGGCGTGGCTCGCATCTGCCACGGTCGCGCTAGGCGGCACTGCACGGCGCCGCATTGCAGCCGACAGGACGGATTCCAACGACACTGATGGGGAATGCGAAGATGTGGAGGAGAGGACCCCTGCCTCGAGGCGGTCCTGGTTCTACATGCTCATCAAGGCCTGTCTCCTGATGTCTATCTTTCTCCTCGTTGTTGAGCTCGCCGCCTACTACAACAACAAAGGGCGCCTCGCCGACTTCATCGATTATTTCTACACGTCGTGGATATGCTTTCGTGCCACCTACGTGGCCCCACTGCTCCAGCTCCTCGCCGACACATGTGTGGTGCTCTTCCTAGTCCAGAGCACTGACCGCCTGGTCCAGAGCCTCGGTTGCTTGTACATTCTCGTCAAACGCATCAAGCCTAAGCCCGTCTCTCCACTATTGCCTGATGCAGAGGACCCTGGCGCTGGCTATTACCCCATGGTGCTCGTCCAAATACCAATGTGCAACGAGAAAGAGGTTCGCACAATTTCCACCACCTACAATTGCCCCCACAATTTCAACAGATTTTTTTTAACATTATGGCCGTCTCTTGTTCCATTCAGGTCTATCAGCAGTCGATAGCGGCGGTCTGCAATTTAGATTGGCCAAGGTCCAACTTTCTTGTACAGGTTCTAGACGACTCCGATGACCTAACAACGCAGGCGTTGATCAAAGAGGAGGTGGAGAAGTGGCGGCATAATGGTGCACACATAGTGTACCGCCACCGTGTCCTTAGGGAGGGCTACAAAGCAGGCAACCTCAAGTCGGCGATGAGCTGCAGCTATGTGAAGGACTACGAGTATGTTGCCATATTTGATGCCGACTTCCAGCCATACCCTGATTTCTTGAAGCGCACGGTGCCACATTTTAAGGTGGAATTCAGTTCTTGAATTATGTGAATGTACATATTTGAGTGATTCTAGATTATTAACTCTTTCATTGGGTGGACGCAGGACAACGAGGACCTTGGCCTTGTCCAAGCCAGGTGGTCATTTGTGAACAAGGATGAGAACCTATTGACACGGTTGCAGACCATTAACTTGTGCTTCCACTTTGAGGTGGAGCAACAGGTGAATGGTGTGTTTACCAACTTCTTTGGGTTCAATGGCACAGCTGGGGTGTGGAGGATCAAGGCCGTGGAGGACTCGGGAGGGTGGATGGAGCGAACAACGGTGGAAGACATGGACATTGCTGTTCGTGCACACCTAAAGGGTTGGAAGTTTGTCTTTCTGAATGACGTTGAGGTGCCTCTTGTGCCTAATTACTCATGGATTTCATTGTTACATAGTTGCAACCATAGATTATATATCTTATGCTAATTTTTGTGCCATCTATATATGTGCAGTGCCAATGCGAATTACCAGAGTCGTATGAGGCTTACCGAAAGCAACAACACCGGTGGCATTCGGGGCCGATGCAACTGTTTAGGTTATGCTTGCCAGATATCATTAGATGCAAGGTATTGCAAGTGGTCTTTTCCTGCTCTAATATCAGTGCATAAGTTTGAGATAGATTTACACTATGATTAGAAATGCTACCAACCTCGTAATATGTTTTATTGCTTGTGACTCTTGTAGATACTTCTTTTTCTAGACTTTTCTTTACATACTTATGATATTAGGTGCATTTGTGTGTCACTCCAGGTTCTTTATTCAAATACGCACCTAAAATTCATGTAATTGTATATGTTGCTCAATGAAGGTTTATGTTTCCGATTATGCAGACTATCCATTAACTTTGGATAGCATTATCATTTGCCAAAGATAGCAATGTATTGCTCTAATGGTAGCTAATTCTATTGTGGCAGATTGTATTCTGGAAGAAGGCCAACCTCATATTCCTTTTTTTCTTGCTACGCAAGCTCATCTTGCCGTTTTATTCCTTCACACTCTTCTGCATTGTCCTCCCAATGACAATGTTTGTTCCTGAAGCTGAGCTCCCCGATTGGGTCATCTGCTACATCCCAGCGCTGATGTCCTTCCTAAACATCGCCCCTGCACCAAAATCCTTCCCCTTTATCATCCCATACCTTCTCTTTGAGAACACCATGTCTGTTACCAAGTTCAATGCCATGATCTCCGGACTGTTCCAGTTAGGAAGCGCATATGAGTGGGTCGTGACCAAGAAGTCCGGCCGATCATTGGAGGGTGATCTCATTGCCTTGGCACCCAAGGGGCTAAAGCAACTAAATTATGGCTCGGTGCCATCCATCAATGTAGGAATCAAGGAGCAATCGAAGGCCAAAAAGGAGTCCAATAAGTACAACCGAATATATAAGAAGGAGCTTGCCCTGTCACTACTACTCCTATCCGCCGCTACTCGCAGCTTACTATCAAAGCAAGGGATCCACTTCTACTTCTTGTTGTTCCAAGGCATCTCCTTCTTGCTGGTGGGACTCGACCTCATAGGTCAGGACGTCAAATAAACCAACCATAGCGTGGACATAGAAAGTAAGTTGTTACTAAACTGGCAATATGTGGGTCGTAGATGTTGTTGCACCTTCCATCATCAAGGGGCGTAGGAGCTAGGAACCCGAACCGAACATGCGGTGCGGTGTAGTCAAATGATTCTTACAACGATATATGTAGGTCATGTGTGTAGATATATATTGGAGCAGTCATCTTGTTGACATGTGAATCCTTCAGGACAATCACATGCTTTTGTAACATGTTGTTGTTGATGATGTTCAGGTTAGAATTACATCACAATTTTGATTCCCTTCCAGATATGATTTCCCGACCTTGTTTCAGTTGTGATGATCGATTCGTCTCTTAGTACCTGTCGTGTTTGACTTGGCAAGTTTGCTACATCTTTGCATCATCTCAAATTTCCACTATAAAAAGTAGCAAGACTAGAAGTGACGAGTAATTCCATATCATACCATTTGAAGTTTTGGCCAGTTTTAAAAAAAAATCGGCAAGGGGCAATATATTAATACGAAGATGATACCATTTACACTCTGCCTCTACGACAACACAATATCACAACCTTGTCGAGACAACGAGGATCCACACAGCTAAAAAGGGCACACACAACCAAAGACAATAAGACATGCAACATACGAACAGTAACACCATTCACCATCCTTGACAATAAGGGCCGAGGGTAGTGGGGACCAAACACGCCATGACTGGATTTTTCTTAGAATTGGCCCGAATTTGACCCCAAAACCACATATGGCCCATTGTGCAAGCTGTTGGTCTATCCTTGGTCCGCTCTAAATTTTCATCACATTGCGCACAACACATGAGGTACGACGCTCAAGCGCCGTTATCGAGGGATTCAACCACCGCCAAAAGATATCTTAAGCACCACTATGCGGGTATGCGATTAGGCCAGAAGATAAGTTTTAGGATTAGGGGCAGCTGTTTAATAAGTAGAAGATGTACACGCCACCAAAAAGGATTCCTGATCGAATATAATGGCCTTTTTAAGCTTTAATATGCTGGCTGCTATATACTAGTCTACCATATATGCTAAAACATGGCAGTAGTTACATGGCACCATTGGCACGCAACCTAAAAGAATTCACCATGCCCCTAAAACGACCCTGCAAAGTATGCATGATTCAGACCTTCGGTGCTTCTACAAAGGATCCTGATGGGTTTCATATGTACCGCTGTTCAGTGATCACCTTAAAGTTTAACCCGGCAAAAACACATGTACAACGTATACAATTTAATAAACCTAACCTAGTACTGCAACTATGTATATTACAGAAAAATGATTGTCGACGATGTCGGCCATGATGGCAAATACGCTGATTGCTTACATAATAAGTATATGTTGAGAGAATTGCACACATTTCTTTCAATTAAATCGCCGTGAAGGGAACTGTTGTTTATGTTTAGCATACACATGCGGATCAAGAGAAGATGCAGACGAGCAAGCAAAGATGAGCTAGCACGTATATATCCTTTCCCGCCATAGTTTGTGTGCGCGCCGCTTTCCCATGCACCATCTACACGGCTACTAATTTCAAGTTTCCAGCCAACCGCCATCGCTTATCTATTCACGCCCAAAAAAGTGTACATAATTTAACATATCTTAAGAAAAAGAGGGTGAGATAGCACATCCGTTTGTCCTGGCAGAAATAGTTAATATAATACTCCCTCTGTTCACTTTTATAAGGCTTCGTAGAAGTTTCAGACAACGTGCAAATTAACTTAATCTTAGCTGTCCAAAACGACTAACAAAAGTGAAGGGAGGGAGTATTAAGTTTATTTTTTTTGTTTAACCTGCTCTGCTATTTTAGCCACATACCTGGCATACGAGGGTGGGACGGGGGAGGAGGAGGAGGGTGGCACCAGCTCGTCGACGGCCGCGTCTTCCATTGCGATGTCGTCGTCCTCCGGCTGCATGCCGGCCAACCAGCCGGAAGCAATGCTGGCCATCTCATTCTTTTGGTCCATCGTCGGCCCGTCCCACAAAGATTTGGAGCGCGAGGAAGCCATGATGGGAGTGGTGCGGAGAGGAGAAAGGATCGAAGGCGGATGACTGTGGCTATGGTCAGGGCAGCAGTTTATATAGCAATGGAGGGCCGCCGAGCGACGGACGGGTGGCGCTGAAGTAGACGCCTCGTCAACCGCATGGCATTAATGGGGGCGGCAGACGGACCGACGTGCGACCGTCGTGTCGTTTGAACGCGCATCAGTCGCCTGCACCGGGAAGCATCGTGGACGGCGCTCTCTCTACCAGCGCGTCATTTCAATGCCGGCGATATTGAGAGGTTGCATCCGCTCTGGCCGGGCATGAATGCGGCACTGACGCTTTGAAACCGACGCTGACCGGTTCGGGCGGGAAGTGAGCGCGGGCGAGCGAGGGGTTTTTGGTGGGTCAGGGTGATCAGAAGCGGGCTTGGAAGTGGTCGGGCGCAAAGCCCCCCCCTCCCC
>CBMN010749361.1:0-12476 GCA_000582825.1 Hordeum pubiflorum | reverse complement strand
TACCATGGGATCACTTGATCCCTTTTGGTACATCTTCTATGCTTTGAGAGTTAATCAACTTAATTCACACTTTGATTTAGTCTTGATCAACCTTGTATCATGTCTTCTATATGACAAATCTTTGGATAATTCCTTGAATAGCGTCTTGGTCATCTCATAAACTCCTTGAAACCAATACATGGACTTCCAGAAATGCCTATGGACAAATCCTTCGAATATAACTCAAGGCAACCATTGGTCCATAGAGAACGTCATCAGTTACCAAAACCACACATGGGGGCACCATGCTCTTTCACTATCTAAGTAGTTGGAAAATTTTAAATTCACCCCTTTTCCATGGTGGCAAATGCAAGGCACTCAGCAGTCAACACACGACAAAGTGATACCCTCTAGGGCAACAAATACGGTACATAATATGAGGAGTTAAAAGCACCCCAAGTCTTAGAACTTGTCCAGAATGTGATGATATGGTCCTAGTACTTGGAAAAGTCCACCCCGTCATCGTCAAACTTGGAACACATGTGATGATTTGGTCCTAGGCCAATCAGAGACAACCAAGTGGCGCCAGCTGGCCCGAGTTGGTCATCACTTGCACTTTTGCATAAACACCCCTATCGTTTTTGCTATTCCACCTGCACTACATGCCACCTGAATTAAATCTGCCTCATATTTCTCCTCGCATCCGTTCGTCTCCTTCCCCTTCTCTGTTCCCATCTGCAGCTCCCAGCTTGCCGCCATGGCCTGCTGGGATGATCTGTCCAGCTCCTCGTCTGACGGAGATTCCGTCATCAGTCAGGTTAGTCCTCTACCTCACGTAGCTAGGGTTACGGTTCAGATAGGGAATTTTGTAATAAGCAGGCCGATTTGTTTTTCTTTTAGTCACCTCGCACCATTGTCTGCTCGAAATGGAGAGGCTTTGCTACATAACTTGCTGCTAGATATGAGCACCTAGCCGTGTGTGAGAAGCTAGTGGCCTTTGAATTAGTGGATAGTTGCAGGAGGTTCCTATCTTGTGCACAGAAGGTTGGTAGCTAGCTAGCTAATTTTGCATTGCTATATAGTGCTTTGTATAGTGTTTTTAAGCATGGATGATTGTGTCAGTGCTATTTTGTGATCTTGAAGAAGAATTGGTCATAGAGATTTAATTTCAATTATTTAAGTTATGCTCATACTCATGCTTCAGTGTTAAAAGTTAACTTTTTCATAGCTTGTGCACAAAATGTAGTTTTTGTTATGCTCATGCTCATGCTCATGTTGAATTCTGAACCCTTGCAGTTTAGTAATGCTCCAAGTTTAGTGTTGAAGGTTAACTGAAGTTTTATGGTTAACTGAATTTTAGCACTTAACTGAATTTATTCAGTGTTAAACGTTAACTGAATGTTTCAGTTAACTGATTTTTTGCAATTAATTCAATGTTTTTCATTGTTAAAAGTTTAATGGATTTTCCAGTGTTAATAGTTTATTGAATTTTTGCACTTAACTCAATTTTGTGCAGTTATGATAAAAGTTAACTGTAACTGCATTCTTGCAGGTACCTTGATTTTTGCACAATTTTACGTGAATTCTCTATTGTTTTCTATTTAGGTTGAATTGTAAAAAAATTTCTAAATTGCTAGGTGGGATCTAAATGCAACTATGTGGAGTGGGTTGATCCTAAGTGGCCTGCCCCTTTGAAGATGAGTCTAGCTAGGATCTGGGGCATGTATGATGATTAGAACAAGCTAAGGCTCGGGAAGAATGTAGTGAATGCTGAAGAAAACATGAAGATTCTGGCAGAGAAGAAAAAGATGGAAAATGATCTGAGGTTTTTAAGGTTGATTTTGCTAAGATGGTGGCTCACTAGGAGCAGACATTGACCCAACTAGGCAACACACAAATAGTTGTGACTGACCTAAAGCAAGAGCTTGAGAAGAAGAACATTACTGACAAATCTACCAAAAACATTCACCAGGTGGTGAGGGCTAAGGCAGAGAAATAGAGGAACCAAATGAAGTAGGGGAGGGTCAAATTCATGGAAGAGAGGAACAAAATCATGGAAGAGAGGGACAATTTGGTGTCACAGAGGGATGAGTTGAAGCAAGTGAAGAAGAAGTTAAAATACATGATTGGTGATTTATTCAAACATAAGGAGGACACCAAGGGCAAGATAAGGAGGATTAAGGAGATCCTGGATGATTTTGAGTGATGCAATGTTGTTGTAATGTTGTCATAATTTGTGCTTTTAATTTGATGAACTTGTGTAGTGAAGTTGCTACTTGTACTAAATTATGTGTAAACTCTCAGAGATATTATGTGTAACGAAATCTTTTGTATTGCATAATTGCATTGCTGTCTCCTCGGTGTTAAAATATAACTTAAGTTATACAGTTAAAGTTAACTAAATTTTTCTAGTTAGCTGAATTTTGCTAGGTGTTTTCAGTCAATTGAATTTTTCAGTTAACTGAATTTGCCTCAGTGTTCAAATTTATCTGAAGTTATCCAGTTAACTGAATTTTGCTAAGTGTTATTCAGTTACTGAAATTTTCAGTTAACTGAAATTTGCTAAGTGTTATTCAGCTACTGAAATTTTTAGTTAACTAAATTTTGCTAATTGTTATTCAGCCACTAAATTATTGAGTTTACTGAATTTTTGTTCTCTTTTGCATGCTATTTTTGCATGCTATTTTGGAAGAATGTACCAGATGTATCTACTCATGGGCTTTCCTATTCTAAACATGCTATTTTGGTACAATGTACCATATGTACCTACACATTGTTGCATGCTATTTTTAGAAAGCACTACACATGGGCATATCATGTTGTAGCAACGTACCACATGCACATAAACAATCTTAACTAACATCAGCAACACAAGAGCAGTTCAGAGCAACAATAATTGTGAAAGGAGCAGTGTTTGTGATGTTAAGATCATCTCTCAAAGTGGTCAGAAACCACTCCCAAGTTCTGTGGTACTGTTCCATCTGCTGCAATCTCTGACATAGGATCTTCCCCAATGATAGAAATGAGGTTGTGGAACGATGCTCCACTAGTTTTTGCAACGCTTGAGGTGGCTATTCTCAAAGGACTCTGAACTGAGGGCAATGTGCATATCAAATCAGCCCTGAAATTACTAATGAAATCTGAATGTTCAACCATGATTGCAAGCACTTTATTCTCAACACTAGCTCTGATGATATGTTGCTTATCATCATCACCTGTAATTCTGACCAAACCATCTAAAATTGGTTTATCAGGTATGCACCAATAAATTATGTGCTCACTCACTAGATATCTCAACCAAATCAGGTGCTCTTCAAAGTCTACATATGAGAATGTGGCAGAATCAACATAGCCAAGAACCTCCACAGAAGGGTTCCATCACTCCAACTTACTAATTGGTCCACAGAAAATTCCAACATGCTTAAGTTCTAGTGTAAAAAAAGGATTGTCCACCCTTTGTCCATTTGCTGAATCACACACTACATCCAAAAAATGTACAATGTAAACACTAAACAGAGCAGCAACATAACTGAACTACAAAGGTGCACAAAACAATTAACAACAACAAAATCAGTTAACTACACAAATTCAGGTAACTAGTGGCATTACTGAACACTGCATCCAAAATCCAGGTAACTACAAAAGTGTCCATTGTAAGCACTAAACACTGCATCCAAATTCAGTTAACTGAAAATTAAGTTAACTAAAAAAATAAGTTTACTATAGAAAATCCAGTTAACTTCACAAATTCGGTCGCAGCATAAATGAATCACCAATGTTCAGCCAAACAAAACTAAACTTTAGCAGGGAAAATATCCAGTTTACTGCAGACATGTGGACTAGGCAAAATTTAGTTAACCAAGTGTACAAATTAAACTTTTATCATTAATGAACTACATAAGCTGCACCATGAGTATAACTGAATTACAGTAGTGAGCATAACTGCATTACCATGAACATAACTGAAACCGCACTGCAAACAACATTAGCATAACCGAACTAAAAAGTTCAGAAATTTAGCACAAATTTGCCTCTGGCAAAATCATTTTCAATAGCACAAAAGAGCTTCATTTAAGCACACACAACCATTCACGACTAGATTCACCGACGAACAACAGGCCTAACCCCCCACTATATGAGCCAAAACATCTACTTTATCGTCCAAAACCCTAGCCTAAAATCGTCGGCCCAAACCCAAGCTCTACTGCACTGCAAGCACCCTACGCAAGCAACAACAGTAGACGGCCTTGAATCGATCTTGAACCACACCGATTAGCGGTGTTGCGAACGACGGAACCAGTAAGCGACAAACACACAAGAACAAAGCAGGGGAGGAAGAAGACTCGCAGTAGTCAGGGGGGAGGGGGGACACGCCGAACGGGTGGACGAGATGAGCGGAGGGAGGCGCCTCCACGCCGTTGGTGAGGTCCGACGACGACGCCATGGTGTGTGGCGTCAGCAGCAGCTGATCGCCGCAGCGCTCCTATTGCCTCCGACAGGACAGAACATGTGTGTAGAACGGATGCGAGGAGAAATATGAGACAAATTTAATTCAAGTATTGGACCAACCAAACCATCACATTCAGAGACAAGTTCTAGGAATTGAGTTTTTTTCATAAGTCTATATAATACGAGGCCAGCGAATCAAAATAGTTGGCCACTTTTGCGAGGACAGAGGCGACGCGGTGTGTGTGCGCGCCTGGCCCTTTTTCGGGCTCTTTTCTTCTCCTTTCCGCGGCCCGCGGCTTGGTCCACACGCACGGGAGACGGGACACCGCAACGAGACGCGCAGGCAGCAGGCCCGACAGCACGAAGTTGGCACCGGTCGTTCGGTCCCTCGCCCCCACACCAACGCGCCCCGCACCCCACACGGCCACAGGTGGCTTGCTTCGTTCTCCCGCCTGCCCGCCCCGCCCCTCCCTGGCGACTGGCGACTGACTGGCGGAGTGAGCTGTTCTTTGTCCCTGCCCGTCCGTCCATACTCCTCCATCCTACTACGTCCGGAACAGCGCAGGAGCGTCGCCATCCACCCAACCAACCATCCATCCGCTTTTGTGCCGTGCCTTGGCGCCCCCGCCTTTCTCCTTCCGGACGACGTGTGAGATCCTCGCTTCCAATCCGATGCCAGGCCCCGGCTGATTGGCTCTCAACTGCTGCCCCAGCAAGCATCACATGCCAACGAGGACCTTGCCTGTTTGTCCTGGCGTTCTTTTGATTATGGAGTTGCTCGAGACCGCACTCATTCATGTACGCACAGGAAGGCCGGGGATGGGATCTGAGTAATTGCATAGAAAAGAAAAGTATGCATATTTCAATGCAGATTAAAGGTTTTTTTCCATCAAAAACTCGATGCTTATAGTACATGTAAACAGCAAACGAACAACCAACGAACCGGACAAGGACCTTTCTCGTAGCGCCCAACCCAGGTTAACAATAACAACCATGGCACCGGAGAGAGGAGGACGTTTCCCGTAGCGGTAGCACCCAACCCCAGCGCGGCAAAAAGACATGGCGCGCGGTCCCGGGCCGGAACCTCGCTTGCTTTTCCCACACGATAAGCTGTCCAGGTCCAGCCAGCGACCCGGCCACCGGGTCGGTCAGTCACAGGCGTCCCAGGTGGGGTACGTACTACATGGAGCAGCTAGCCCGGCCGCGCGACATCACAAAAATTTCATCTCCCCCTCCAAAATTCCCTTCGAAACAGTGAACACGAGCGGCCGATGGCGACCGAGGCAGCCGGTGCAAAGATATCTCCAAAAACCAGCGACCGGCTGCCGCCGCTCGCCACCCTGGAGACGGCGAGGCGCTGAGGTGTGAGGCGGACGTGAGCTTGGAAGGTGGCGTGCCGGTGTGGACAGCGAGAAGAAACAAGATGCCTTTTGCAACTGCACCATCCACCACCACCACCAGAATATATATGTAGAGATATCTACAGGTTTTAATTCCGCGTGCAGACCCGACGGGACAGGGACACAGGGCCATGCCCATGCCCATGTCCATGCCCATGCACCCGCGTCGCCGTCAACAAGACTGGATCGCATTATTGTAATGAGCAATGTACTAGAGTGCTCCATCAGACCCGAGTCACGTCGTCCGATCATCCATTCGGCCTCTCTGCCTCTTGTTCTTATCTTGGGATCTTGGGTTGTAGTAGCAGGCACAACGCATCGCTGTCCGGACTCCTGTCGCAGGTCAGCAGCAGTAACATGGGGGCATTTGATTGATCTGAAATCTAGGGCACGCTATCAGGCGACCAACTCCGCTTTTCTCTAATGCCGGATTATCTGGCGGCCAACTGAAAAGACTGGGATGCTCACTGCTGAGTCAGCGGCCTCTCAACGGCCTCATGTCCAGTACCTGTCAGTTTTGTTTTGTTTTGTATGCTGGTGTATATTTCCAAGTTCCAACCTGGCAACACAGATGAGACAGGGTGTAGCGTCTATCCGCTCCGTAATCACGGGCAGGTGAGACGGCTGATCAAAGACGGCGAATAATGGAGGCAGGCCTCAAAGGCTGGCTCATGAGTCATGATAGTCCCAGAAAGAAAGAAAAAAGGTTGAATAACAACGACCACACCGGACCAGACCAGTGGAGCAGTTGAGGATAGCAGGGATCAATTTAATCATGGAGCAGATCAATGTTGAGTACAAGCCAACAAACCCTAAAACAATCTTCTACTTAGGTTCAAAGCTAACAATAATAGCAGCAGCACCGAGCAGTTAGTCAGCAGACTTCCGGGAATTTCTCGAGTAAAGACCACATCATACATGATCCAAGGATAGCCAACATGGCATGGCACCACAAGGCCAAACCAGCAACATTTTAAAAGGCAGGCAGGGAGGAGGGGTGAAGAGGCTAAAGGAATGAATGAACAGAATGATCATCTGAGCGGAGCTTCTGGGCTTTCGGGCACAGTCTATCTTCCGTCAGCGGAGGTGAAGGAATCGGCAAAACCCGGAGGCCTCGTCGGGATGCTGGTCTGGGTGTTATCCAAGCTCGCGAGGAACGAAGAGGTCGCGCCGTCGAAGTGGCTGCTGTCCTCGAAGGCCTGCCATTTCTTCAACGCCTGGGGCAGCGTCATGTCCAGGTCAATGCCGTAACTGTCGTCAGAGTCCGGGTCTGCGGGTTTCCACACCTCCGAAAGGGTGGAGAGCACGTTGACGGCATGACCCATGTCGGGCCTCTGATGTGGTTCCCTAGCACAGCAGTGGCCCGCGAGCTGAGCGACGGTGCTAACGCTGGCTAAGGTCTCCTCGTCGAGGTCGATGGTTGTGTCGATTGCCTTCTGGAACGTATCGTTGTTGAGCTGCATTCTCCGGAACCACGTAACCAGGTGCATGCTATCCTCAGGCTGTGTGTCATCAAGCGCCCTGCGGCCCGTGACCAGCTCCATCAAAATGACACCAAAGCTGAAGACATCAGCTTTTGTGGTCACACGTCCAGTAACTGCGCAAAAAATGTTAGGTTTTAGTTATTATATAGGTATTGCAAGTGGCAGAAATGGACTGATGAACAAAAGCTTTAAAAATATGCAGCTCGACTCGGATCGCTAACTGGGAAAATGCATAAATAAATGACTCTAGTTCCTGACAGGAAGTTGCTGCACCAGCTAAAGGTAAAAAAATGAAGATCCATTCATGGTCTGGGGCTATTGGAAGTTCTTTATTTTGAAGGCACAAAATTAGCTCAGCTTGCAAAAGAAATCTTCTCATGAACATGTTTGTTAATGTTAAGTGCCCACAGCTACTCCATGGCATACTAATATTGGTACTTTGAGTAAGCAAAGCAGTTCACTCGACATACATTTAGCCATTTTGAGAGAAAATAAAACAGAATGCTAACTTCTGGTCAAATGGAACAACCAAGGACACAAGCTCATCAGAGATTCAGAGTAGATCACTGAATTGATTGTCCAATGCTACACATGTTTTGGTAGCACATTTTCATATATCAGATACACGCTCATTTTCTACCTAATTGAATCTTCAAATTTATGAAGCACCTAAATAAATCCTATAGAACTAAATTGATCAATATATCAGATACACGCTCATTTTCAGATACAAGCTCACTTTCTACCTAGTTGAATCTTCAAATTTATGAAGCACCTAAATAAATCCTATAGAACTAAATTGATCAATACCAGTTTAAATAGTAAATCATCAGAACTAAATGACAGTCCAAACATCACTACAAATACCAAATTATTCGGATGCTATTTTGGATATGACATAGTTTAAATATAGTGTGCTTGTTAATTGAAATGTATAGAAGAGAATCAGAAAATTGAAGCACAAAATATACAGGATGCTCACCTGCATACTCGGGGGCAAGATATCCAAAAGTTCCAGCTAGCCTTGTCTCTACTGATACACACTTCCCATCAGCTGGCGCAAGCCGCACCAATCCAAAGTCTGCCACCTTGGCCTTCATGTCATCACCAAGAAGTATATTTGATGGTTTCAAGTCTCTGTGGATGAAGGTTTGCTGTGCAAGGCTGTGCAGGTACTCAACACCTCTTGCAACATCGAGCGCAATGCTGAGTCGCCTCTTCCATTCCAACGGCTGCAAATTGTGTTCCTTCCACTCAAACAGGTGTTGGCTCACTGGACCCTGTGGCATGTACTCATATACAAGAATCCTCTCATTACCATCAAGACAGTATCCAAGCAGTGACACAAGGTTCCGATGACGAACCTTGGTCAGCACAGAAATCTCTGATTTAAACTCATTTAACCCCTTGTTACCCATAACACCAGACTCCATTCGCTTCACAGCAATTTTTGTACCATCATGGAGCTCACCCTTATAGACTGTGCCAAACCCACCACGACCAAGGATGTTCTCCTGACTGAAGTTGTTGGTCACATTACGCAGTACTTGAATTGAAATGACCATATTCCCAGCCTCAACGACATGGATATCACGGGGGGCACTGCTTGCTTGGCTACATGGCTCGCTTGTGGCCGCACCACCATTGGCGTTTCCCCCAGCAACTGTGATCTTTACCATGTCAGGATCTGATCCTGAGTGCCGGGGATGGATGACCATAGCATGTGGACTCTGCACCCTTCCGGAAGGCTTCTGCTTTCTCTTATAGCAATAGAACCCTAATGCAGCAAGAAGGCCTAGTACCGCAACAGCTCCAACCACTGACCCAACAATGACGCCGGTAGGAGAGGAACCCTTGTTGCTTCCACCACTTCCATCCCCAGGCGTAGTGCCATTGCTGTTACCACCTGGTCCAGGTGCTGGCGGAGGAGCATCCTTGCCAATGTTTGGGTTGCCATCAAGTATCAACTGCACATTCTTGCGGAATTCAGGAACCTTCCCATATAGATTGTTATTTGACAGATCGACCTTTCCCAGTGCTGGCAACTCAGCAAGCTCCTTTGGAACCGTGCCAGTAATGTTGTTGTTTGAAAGAATTAGCGTCTCAAGTGTGGCAATCTTCCCGATAGATGGTGAGATGGTGCCGGTAAGCCCCATTTTGGGAAAATTCAGCAATGTGATGTTCCCATTTTCACATACAACGCCCAGCTGATATTTGCATGGATCGTTCCCCGCCCAAGCAGCTGCGAGCTTCGCCGGGTACATGAACCCAGCCGCTACCTCCAGCATCAGGTCTACACGGGGATCACACGGCTTTCCATCCGGCAAGCAGAATTGATTTTTCACACCCGGCTTGTCAACTTCCACTGCGGAAGTAAAGCTGGGACTCGGTCCCTGCAGCAAATTGTTCCCCAGGCTCACTTTCTTCAGCGACTTCAGGTTGACAAGACTGGCTGGCACAGGACCGGTGAACTGGTTGTCGCGGAGATCCAAATCAGAAAGGCTGGTAAGCCTCGAGAAGTCTGGCAAGGGGCCGGTGAAGTCGTTGGAGTGCAGCCACAGCTGCCTGAGCTTAGTCATGTTGGCGACGAAGCTAATCGACCCATTGAGGCGGGAGGTCCCGTTCTGGCCGTTGAGCCAGAGCGTATCGAGGGACGTCACGCCGGCGAGAGACGGCGGCACTGGCCCAGACAGCGAGTTGGTTGCCAGATTGAGCTGCTGGAGGGACGGCATCTTGTCGAGGATGTCCGGGAGCGGCCCGGCCAGGTTGACGCTGTTGGCGGAGAAGTTGGTGAGGGATACGCAGTCCCCGAGGTTGGCCGGGAACGGCCACGGCGCGAAAGGGTTGTAGTCGAGGTAGACTTCCTTGAGCGCGGTTAGCCCCTTGAAGAAATCCGCCGGGATGGAGGTGAAGCCGTTGTTGTGGATGTTGAGGAACTGGAGCGAGTCGAGGCCGGCCAGCGAGGGCAGCGGGCCGGAGAGCCTGTTGGTGAAGAGCTCGAGGCGCGTGAGCGCAGTGAGGTTGCGGACCTCGGGCGCCAGCGTCCCCGTAAGGCCTTCTTCCCTGAGCTGGATGGCTGTGACGCGGCCGCCGGAGTCGCAGGTCACCCCGGGCCACCTGGAAGAGCAGGGGTCGCCAGCGCCCCATCCAGCGAGCTTGTCCGCGCCCAGCGCCTTGGCGACCGCCCGCATCGCCTCCGCGTCCTGCGGCGAGGTCGCCGCCGCCGCCGCGCCGACGGCCGCCAGGAGCACGGCCAGGGCCAGGGCCAGGACGGCGCGGGCCCGCCGCCGCCGCGCGGTGGACGCGGCGGGGGACTGCATTGCGGCGGCGGTGGAGAGAGAGAGATTGGGGAGGGGGCGAGGGGGAGGAGAGAGGGGAGTAAGTCTCGGGATGGAGACGAAGATTTAACTGAGGAGAGAGAGGGGGGGAGGGAGCGCCGGGCACATGGGCGGGGAGACGGGGCCGGTGGCACATGCGCGGGGCCCACCCGCGCTGATTTAGGGTTCGCGGGCCTGCGGAATTACGTCCCTGCCCCTCGCCCGCGGGCCCGTTCCAGCGTCCAGCCCGGTCTACACGTCGCTGGCGGGTGGGCCTGGCCGCGGGGCTGGGATGGGAAGCCGCGGAACACGCACCAAAAGGCGGGTCTTTGCTGGACCGGGGCTGGACGCCGGGCCCGCACGCAGAGTCACAGGGTTTCTGCTTCTCTGTCTGTCTGGGGAGGCGGGGAGAGAGAGGGTATCCGAGACGGCTCTCGTAGCGTGGAGTGGAGTGGTAGAGTGGAGGCGGTGGGGTGGGGCCGGGGAGTCAGTGACTGCGGCGGCCTGTACGTCGAGTACGTACGCTGGCCCTGGCTGGCCGCGGTGCCGCCTCCGAGCGGGCAATCAATGCATGCGCGGTTCGCGGCGGGATGTTCTGCGGACTCGGCCCCGTGCGGCCGTGCATGCGTGCGGTTGCGATGGACGGCTGGGATGTGATCTGTGACGGCCCACGCACGCTCGCCGCGACGAAAGGCGCTGCTGGCTGGCAGTCGTGCTGCTAGGCAACAAAAGCTCTTTGTGAGTAGTAACGCTCGTTTCGATTCTCTATCTTTTTTTTTCCGGGTTTTTCGCTGGCCCTTTTGACGGTGACGGCACAGGGAAAGGAACAGCTTTTGGACGGCTGGCTGGCGACCGTCTGGCCGTAATAAATCACGCCTCGCCGTTTGTATGCGCTGCACAGCTGGGGGAAAATAACGCTGGCGGCGCCGGAGATAATAGGAAAGGAACGCGTGGGGCCGGCGTGGGATGGCGGGTTCACCGGCGGCCCGGCGCCACCCCGGCCTCCTCGCCCGTTTCCATCCTGCACCGCGGGTGACGCGGCGACAGCTCGCGTCGCATGCGCGCGTGGCCGGGTCAGGTGGAAGCTCGTGGAAGCCAGGAGAGAAGGGCATTCAAGAGCCAGAGACGAGGAGGGGAGGAGGAGGAGGGGCCGTTACTGTTTGACCGCATCGGTGAATTGCTATTAGAGCGACGACTCCAACTCTTTTTGTTCGTTTTTTGTCATCTTGCATCGGCCGCCCGCTCGCCCTTCGTCCTCTTTAAGATTTGAATCGACAGTGCGTCTAACGACCGCGACTTATTTATGTCCGTACGCAAATTTTGAAAAAGGCCCGCAATCATAGATTATGCCAGCGGCCATGTCATCGCTCGAAGTTCATGCCGACACCATATGCCAGCTTCAAAAAAACAGCACGCAGTTCAGCTGGCGCACTTGCCAGCGAGCCGGCACACATGCCAGCACACAAAAAAGGGCGGGAGAGTTTGACCACGCCATCGCGGCCGTGGTCATGCCAGCACACTTGCCGGCATACAAAAAAGGATGGCGCTCGCAGCCATACATCACTCGTCATCAAACTTGAGCATGTCGGCCTGTATCTTCTCGAACCACGGCCTCTTCCTTCGTAGCCGCATCCCGCTGGTCCTCCTTCTTGGAGTTGCCCTTCCCGCGCGGCCGTGGCTTCTCGCCTTCTTCCTCCACGGTCTCCTTCCCCCCACGCGCCTTGATGGCGGCATATTACGCCTTGAACTTCTCCTCGTTTTTTATAATCCTCCAACAATGGGAGAGGTTGAAGCACTTGCCGGCATGTTGGACCTTGAATGCCTCCAAAGCTTGGAATGCCTGCAAA